>JARYHS010010069.1:0-15003 GCA_031002005.1 Vandiemenella viatica
CAGTGCTAGTCTGTACAAGGCACGTGTCTCTATGAACTATCTGCTTGATATTAGGTACTCCCGTTGTCAGCAAGATTCCCAGTTCTGTCCCCGATAGAACAATTGTGGGACAGGTAGGATGCACACTCCATCCCAATGCCAGTATCCAGGATATCAAGGACCAGTTAGGAGGCATCCATAAATTACGTGAGGTGAAATTAGGGGGGGGGGGATGTCCTGCGAAATCTCATCAAATCTCACCAAGCGGGGGAGAGAGGGGAGCGTCTACGGAAATCTCACGTGAGGTTTACACGATTTTAGGGAGGTATTTCGTCGAAAAGTGGGGGTGTAACCGGATTTTGAAGGGTGAGACCTAAAAAAAAAGTCTCAAAAAGTTTCGAGGGCGATTCCTAGAAGGGGGTTCTCACGGACCAGATCTCACCAGAAAGGAGGGGGGAGGGGGTTCCGGCCAGATCTCACGAAATCTCACCACAGTGGGGGGAGGGGGAAGGGTTTCGGAAATCCGGAAAAAACACCTCACGTAATTTATGGATGTCCCCTTACAGCAATTGTGGGCCAGCTTGCCTGAGGAGAGAATACAGCGGCTTTTTGACACCTTTCCCAGCAGAATCAATGTGTAAATCCAGGCCAGAGGGGGTGCAAATTTAATGATAAATGGGTTTATACAGCCAAGTTCTTTATAAATTTGACTCTGTTTGCTAATCAATGAAATAATGTCACAAACACTCTCAACCTGTGATGTTTCATTTCGTTTGCTCTTCCCTTTCTGGCTGCTTCGCCTTTTATTTCAGGCAGTGTATTTACATTATATTTTCTGAACATGACAATTTAGTAAAAAATTTAAACTTCTCTCTTGTAACCATACGGTCTAGTTCGAATTCTTTCCCACAATGAATTATGATACCATTTTGATGTCAGAGAAACAAAAGTCACACCGGTATTGACCTAATCACTGAGAAAAGAAAGATCCACACACGCCTGTTCCTTGGAGTATGATTACTCCTCGTTTACAAACAGCCAATTCCCTGCTCACAATAGACGTAGAAGTTGCATTAGAGGAATAATTACTGCCAGGGTAATGACCGACAGAAACCGAAACAAAAAAAGAAAAGAGAACTCATGGTCCTTGGAGAGCTAAGAACAACAAAGGGAACGGGGAAATTCTGAGCCGAGAAAAGAAGGCGTCTCTGTCCGCCTCCTGTAGTAGGATAAGGATCTGAGAGCATCCTGAGTGTGCGATAAGGATCAGGCATCAACGGAGCGGGACGACACCAAGGCCTATCAGCACAGTGGATAAGCGTCTCTGACAGTTAAAAGGACTGACGAGCAAATTACACCTGCTTCGGAATCAGTGATTCGAAACTGCCTGTTAAATAGTACATCCATGGCCACAATACTCGAAGACTTTGAGAAATTTCTGAACTTTACAACATTAATACTGGATCGAACAAGATGATGGGCTCTCATCCATATTTTTCAATCTGCTATTACATAAGATCATACAAGAGTGGGAGTAAATATTACGAAGGAAGAACAGAATGGACCACTACAGGTAGACCAAGAAAATATTAGACCACATTTTTTTTTTTTTTTTTTTTTTTTGCTGTCGTCAGTCTTTAGACTGGTTTGATGCAATCCTCCATCCCTTCCTATCTTGTGCTAACCTTTTCGTTTCTACATACCCCTTACAACCCACGTCCTCAATTATCTGCTTCATATATTCTAATCTCTGTCTACCTCTACAGTTCTTACCTTCGACTGTTCCCTCTACTAACAAATTAACCAATCCAGCATGTCTCAAAATATGACCTAAAAGCCTGTCTCTTCTTCCTGTAAGCTTCTTCCATAAACTTCTTTTCTCACCCATCATTTCCAAAACTCGTTCATTTCTTACTTTGTCTGTCCACCTAATTTTTAGCATTCTTCTGTAGCACCACATTTCAAATGCCTCAAGTTTCTTTCTTTCCGGTATTCCTAAAGTCCATGTTTCGCTACCATAAAGTGCTGTGCTCCACACATAGAGTTTTAAAAAGTTCTTTCTAATTCCTAGATACACAATTCATATACGGAACCCTTAGTGTGGCAAAATAATTAGTACTCGAAAGTGTCAGTTCTTGTTTAACATCATTTCATTCAAACCAGTTGTAAAACTAAAGTTACAGTTTCAATTTGGCACACATTCCTCCTCTTTCATGGTTGGACTTTTAATTTGTAACATGTCAGATTCTTTCACAATTTTTTCCGGCTCTTCTATTTTTGGGCAATAAACAGGAAGGAAATCAGCCATGGTCTTTCCAACGGACCGCTTCGACAAGGGCGTGGACAGATTTAAGGAAAACATGAAAAACTGAAACACGAATGACTCGATCTGGGTTCGAACTATCGTCATCTCGGATGACAGGCCTGAGCGTTGAACACTCAGCTACAAATTTGGCCTGACTTCAAGATGAAGGACTTGAAGATATATATCCAAATAATAGAGAACCGAAAAATGGACAGAGAAGCGATTCCGGGTATTGTCAAATTGTATTAGCTGTTCACCTATCAGGTTAGGAGTATTGTAATAGCGGAATAGCATCTGTGTTAATAATTTGTGTTAATTTGTTTATGTATTGTTCTCGGGAATATAAACGATAGAACACGGTATTTTCACCCATTCTTTCGGCGATCAAACACCCTATCACCATATATGGGTGAAGTGCAGAAACAAGTCGGAAGACCTAAGCTTTATAACTTACTATTATGTTCACTCCGTTAGTTTCGCGAGAAGAATACATTAATATACAACGCCTAGAAAGAATTCCCTCTTATACAGCGTTTCTCGTCACTAAAAATGCCAGTTTATGAGCTTAATATTTCTGTTCTAGCCTCTAAGCCCGACAAAAACGACGGGTTGAATTCTTCCCATTTGTTTAAACGAATAAAAATCTTATTAAATAATACTTATAACCATTATTTTGTAATTTTCACACATTTGTAGTTTACATCAGGATACAATTGGTATTACTGACCGATCGAGGTGGGTGAGCGGTTAACGTTCTGGCCTCGCATTCGGGAGAACGCCGGTTCGAATCCCCGTCAGGGAATCCAGATTTGGGTAAATACTTCCCGTTCATTGTACCCAGTCCCATCCCGCCTCTAATGACTTCGACTTCGACGACGCTTTAAGCCATAAGTAAAAAAAAGGAGCTACTGAAATAATAAAGTTAGTAATATTGGCTCAGTGAAAGCAAAGAAAAAGAAACTTTAACACCATACGTTATTTTGCGTGATATTACTTTTAATCCTCATCAAACAACAATTATTTATTTTAAAAAGAATTTGAATTATTAATGACTTCTGCCGTAACGTCAAACGTCAGTTGTTATTGTGAACCAGGCTAAGTTTCTGTCTAATCAAAATTTCTACTAAAATTGCTGTACGTAAGGTGAAAGCTTTTATCTTACACATCTACGGGAAATGAATTTAACGAAAGCATGTACATCCAACGAATATAAGTAAATAATAACTAATAATTTATATGTTAATTTAAACATAATACATATTTTTCTTTCGGTGTTTCAGCAATTCATTTGTTTAGGGATGCATAAATAAGTAGAACTATTACTAAATAATTCGCATGAACTTGAGTTTGTAGTAACACGTCGGGCCATTGTTAATCGAGCAACGAAGTTTGGGTGAATGACGTGAATTTTACGAACACGCATACAATATAACACAATGACCGAACCTAGCCTTTTATTAATATTGTTGGTGATACTGTATATTACGTTCCAAACTGAGTATTAATGGAGTTGGAAAGATAAGTAGTGCAGGCTGTAGTTAATACACAGTGGCTGTTTGCAATATTTGCCGTTGCCGGTAATGTGGCCCTTTTTTTGTGTTGTTGTTATACCTGCCGGCCGGCTCCCTTCCGGCTGCGTGCGGCGGGTGGGCGGGGCCCCGGCGTGACGTCACCGCTGGCCACGCCCCCGCGGCTCGCTTCCTGCCCCGAGGCGGGCAGACACAAAACACTGTGCGAGGGGCGAAATGGAGGCGCACCACAACCACCACCTAAATATTAAAGTTCCCACACAACACGCGCAACTATATTCATACATACGCCATTACTTTATACAGGGGCAATATACCGGAATATATACTTAAAAAAAAGTCTATCCTTATTCGTATTCACAGTTACAAATTGTATTTCTCAATGAATTGAAATACAGAGCGGTCTGGTAGCTCAGTGGTTAGGGCGCTTGCTTTCAAAAGTCTCCTTTCCGAGCCAGGTTTCCAAACATGGTGGACGAAGGAAAATATTAAAAGTTATGTTTTATCAGATGAGCTACGCCAAGTCATTCCGCGCTTTGCTTTCCACGTAAAACTGTAGGTCCCAGACGAAAGGAACTGGCCGTCCTACATCTGACACAATGTCTGAGTATACCTCCTTCGGGTTGTGTTCTAATTTTTTTTTTTTCCCCTCTCTCTAACGTTTAAGTTTGTTTTTACAATATGGGAGGAATAACATAAGTACAGCAGTGAATTTAAATCACCAAAGTCCACAACAGGAATCGAGCTAAAAACATTGCCTGTATGATAGTAGACTTCTAAAATTACTTCATTTACATCCCTCTTGAATTTTATACCAATTGACCCATACAATATACTCAAAATGTGAACAATTTAGTCGTTAGGCTTTTTACAAGATTTGGTGTCATAATTATTAATAGTGAGGCCTAGAGTACAGTATTCATTATCTGTTCTCCTTGTTGGTCTCAGTTATAACAACTAAGTGAACATCTATTTTATCTGCAACGACAATATTTTGGTGAACCTATAATACTTGCTCAATTTTTATAAAGATTGTAGGTACTGACAGAAAATTTGATTTGACAATATATTTATATATATAAAACAGATCCATATTACAATTGCTGGAAATTTTCAATTTGCTGCTACTTCTTCTCAACTAATGGTATAGTTAAAAAATATAACATTTTGATAAAAAATAGAGATGAAATAAAATCTTGACTGCACTTTTTTTTGTTATTGTTTTACGCCTCGTCGACGGCTAAGGTCATTAGAGGCGGGATGGGACTGGGTACAAGGAACGGGAAGGAATTCGGCCATGGCCTTATTGAAGGTAGCATCCCTGCATTCGCCTGGAGTGATTTGGGGTAACCATGGAAGACCCAAATCTGGATGCCCGGACGGGGATTCGAACCCGCGTCCTCCCGAATGCGAGGTCAGAACGTTAACCACTCACCCATCACGCTCGGTTTGGACTGGCGATTGAACCCACGACCTCCCGAATAGTAGGCCCAAGTACTAACCACTCTCTCACCGGAGCTCGCTAAGACTTACGTCATACTAAACAAATCTCAATCAATTAGAACCACAATTGATTACATTTATTATTATCATTAAAGAAAATTAAAAATTACATTACTTTATTAGTATCTCTAAGCCTTAGAAGCAACTGCGAGAAGATACTAGAAAGAAAAAGAGAGAAGGGAATTGATTCGGACTGACTTGGTTCGAATCGGCAGGTGTGAAGGTTTGTAGTTCACGAATCAAATTCATCTTGATTGGGATTTATTCAAATTCTTTTAGTGTGAAGGGATCCTAAGATTAAACATTGGTAATAGTGTCTTCTGTATTGCTCTGTTCATGTGATGCGAGACTCCAAGACAGAAAGAGCGGAAAATGACTATTTTCCTATGCGGAAACTGGACGGAATGCACAACTTAAAAGAAACTGATCGTGATCTACTTGTGCGCTTTTCTGATACAGCTAAACGTCAGCAGGTAGTTGCACTGATCCGGCTCTGGAACTAGGAGTCCGCCGGTTCGATACCCCGCGGGTGTCATTACCGAGACATAAATGGCGAGCGCTCGCCACCTGCTGGCAAGATTTACGGCGCTCGAGATTAATTCTGGGCGAAATAAATTTCCGGGCCAGTCCCTCATCTTTTGACTCGGCCTTATTAATATTCCGTTAAATTCGACCCGGGCAGTCGCTGCCACTCCGGAGATTTACGAGCTCGCGTCTCAGAGCGAGATCGAAGGAGAAGGTGCGGATACCACCACAGGAAATCTACGCTCTACATGTAGCTAACATGCAACGTGTAGACCTAGCAGAAAACTAGCGGGAGGACGCACGTTGAAACCCCGGTCTGGTCATCCAGATTTTGGTTTTCCATGAATTCCTAAAATCACACTAGGGCAGGGGTGGCCAATCCAAATGATCTTGTGGGCCACTTTGGAAATGCATCATACTCGGCGGGCCGCATATAAAATTATACAGGGTGTTACAAAAAGGTACGGCCAAACTTTCAGGAAACATTCCTCACACACAAACAAATAAAATATGTTATGTGGACATGTGTCCGGAAACGCTTACTTTCCATGTTAGAGCTCATTTTATTACTTCTCTTCAAATCACATTAAACATGGAATGGAAACACACAGCAACAGAACGTACCAGCGTGACTTCAAACACTTTGTTACAGGAAATGTTCAAAATGTCCTCCGTTAGCGAGGATACATGCATCCACCCTCCGTCGCATGGAATCCCTGATGCGCTGATGCAGCCCTGGAGAATGGCGTATTGTATCACAGCCGTCCACAATACGAGCACGAAGAGTCTTTACATTTGTTACCGGGCTTGCGTAGACAAGGGCTTTCAAATGCCCCCATAAATGGAAGTCAAGAGGGTTGAGGTCAGGAGAACGTGGGGGCCATGGACTTGGTCCGCCTCTACCAATCCATCGGCCACTGAATCTGTTGTTGAGAAGCGTACGAACACGTCGACTGAAATGTGCAGGAGCTCCATCGTGCTTGAACCACATGTTGTGTCGTACTTGTAAAGGCACATCTTCTAGCAGCACAGGTAGAGTATCCCGTATGAAATCATGATAACGTGCTCCATTGAGCAAAGGTGGAAGAACATGGGGTATATACTAACGATACTAAAATGAGCTCTAACATGGAAAGTAAGCGTTTCCGGACACATGTCCACATAACATATTTTCTTTGTTTATGTCTGAGGAATGTTTCCTGAAAGTTTGGCCGTACCTTTTTGTAACACCCTGTATATCTCCATATTAGATTTCAACCCACTATAGACATTTTTTTGGAGTGAATAATTGAAACATAATGAGTTATTATTATTGTGTTCACTATTATTCTTCCATGTAAAGATAGATAATACAATCATAATGACACTGAACGCATATTTTAAAGAAATATATAACACTAAAAATGATATATAAAAATATAAATGAATTTTTTATTGTTGAAAATATGGATGCAAAAATAATGTATTTTTTTAGCACATTGGTTTTCAATACTTTGGCTATTATAAAATAAATAAATTTTGTAAAAGTGTGATGAATATCGCGGGCCAGAAAAATATTCAAGGCTGGTCAAATTTCTTCCCGTTCCTTGTTCCCAATCGTTTCTCACCTCTAATGACCTTGACGTCGACGACGCGTAAAGCCATAAGAAGAAGAAGAAAGTATATCTGCCTTTAGCGGTGGTAAGAAGGATGATTTAAAGGAATTCAACTTCGGGCGGGATGACCAATGGTTCTTGGTCAAAACATTCCTAGGGAAAATAACATTAAACCAACGAGAGCAATGCCTTTAGAAATTATTAACCTTCACCCATAAGGCAAAAGAATGAAATAGCTCGTTCAAAGACTAGTAGTTACAGTTGGCACTACCGTCTTTGTCCGAAACTGTGAAGAAAGTCACAATTTGTTATTGTACATTTGGGTAAATTCGGAAGGACAGTTTTTGAGTGTAATTTCTTGTCGACTATTTCTTGCAAAGTTTCGTGGAATGATCTCGACAATTTACGAGCTATGTCCAATTTGTTTATGTTGTTCTAACTATAGTTTGCTGTCCATTGCTCATATAATTATGGGGATTGTAGTGAGGAAACTTAGGATACTTGATTAAAACTATCATTGCCCTAGGAAACGATCTGGTGTTCCTTAAAATGAGTGGCTTTTTTTTTTTTTTCCTTAACGCCTCGTCGACGGCAAAGTCATTAGGGGCGGGATGGAACTGGGGTCCAGGAACGGGAAGGAATTCGGCCATGGCCTTTTTGAAAGAAGCATCCCGGCATTCGCCTGGAGTGATTTGGGGAAACCATGGAAAATCCAAATCTGGATGCCCGGACGGGGATTAGAACTCGCGTCCTCACTAATACGAGGTCAGAACGTTAACCGTTCATTCACCACGCTCGGTTAAAATAGGAGGCAAGCGCGCTAGATTCCACAATGACAGAGTCGGTAAAGTATCACTGTAACATTTACCCGTTATCCCATAGTACTTTCCTAAATATGCAGTAGTCTGATGACATAATGGTTAAGTCACCTGACTGGAGATAGAATGGTTGCCTGTTCGAATCCCGGTTAGAGCAGGCCCTTAACTGGACCTTCACTTCTGGCACAGCTTGCTGTGTAATGTGAAGTGCGCCAGCTTCCAAGTTCGGATTCCACATTAATCTGTGGTCCCCTATTCCCGGTAAGATTACCAGGTTAGGTCAAAGCGGCTACTACAGGGGTGGACTGCGCAGCCAATAAAAACCATACAGTCAGATTATTACAGAACTTTCTCTCTCTCCTAAACATGGGTCATGGCTCAAGAATACAAACAATCTTCGGAACTAAATAGTATGAAAGGAAGGAAGGTTAACTCATTCGGGTACTTTGCATACACAACTGAAACACGTCCTCTCTGGCCTTGCATTCGGGAGGACACCGGTTCGAATCCCTGGGGTTTCCATGGTTTTCCCAAATCACTCCAGGCGAATGCTTGGATGCTTCCTTCAGCCACGGCTGAATTCCTTCCCGTTTCTTGTCCTCAGTCCCATCCCTCCTCTAATGACCTCGACGTCGACGAGGCGTAAAGCCATAAGTAAAAAAAAATAAAGAAACTCTAACACGTCCTCATGGTTATCAATCCCGTCTTTTAACACAGTGTTCAACCGTATTGTCGGCTAGTTTAAACGCGTGAATCAGCCTACCCGCTGTCACGTCTTTTTTCACTTGCGCGTCGTATAAATTATCGCCCGTGAGCGTCCGATTCGCCGCACTATGTCCGTCACGGAAAGCGTAGCTCCCGACAGCCGTGGAGAAGCAAGTTTTTCGATTACGCGTGTCCCCCCGCGCCACTCATCCCCCTTTGTATTTATCTCAGGCTCTTTTTTGTCTATTCCATTTTGTTATTTCGAGCTCCGTGAGCCGTAGGAGGTCTCACATTTTTTTTTATAGTCCTCCACCTCTCTTTCTCTTTCGTTTTCTCCTCGTCGTGCCCCCAGCGTTGTGGCTCGTAAATCACTCATATTCTGCTGTGTTCCGCCGGAGATTTATGCCCTCCGTCTGCGGTGGACGGCGGGAGAGGGGAGGGGGTTCTGTAGGAGTCGGCGCCGCGGGGGTAAAAAAGAATTAAGGGGTGGGAGAGGGTGATGGAGTGACAGCTGCGCCTGGCGTGGGTGTTTAGGGGTGGGAGGGGGATCCACAAGTAATTTACAGGACGGTGAGTGGGGGAACAGCTGCTAGCCACACAGACAATACGTGCAATAAGTTACTGTCCCTCAACCACCATCAACTGACGTTTCTCTATGGCGCATTCCATTCGAAAACATTTACCCAAAAATCTGTAAGAAACTAACAGACATTTTACATCCAAAATTTTTTAACGCTTTCGTCTACATAATTACTAACAGCATTCCTAGACATAGATCACTGTATGACGTAGACCCTACTTGCCTATAGAGTATCATATATGTACAACGGTATATATATATATAGAAGAAATCTAGAATCCGAGAACATTCCTGAAGATAAGACAAACAAACAATACCGTAATAACATTAGTGGATTTCAGGAAGGCATATGATTCCATAGACAGACAGACGCTCTTTGACATAATGAAAGAATACGGCATAGACAAGAAGACAAGGGCTCTGATACAACAAACACTCACAGATACCACGTCTAAAGTGAAATTTATGGGAGAAACATCAGAACCATTGAAAATTTTCACGGGTGTCAGGCAAGGAGATGGATTATCACCGATTTTATTCAACATGGTACTGGACAAAGTTATAAAACAATGGGAAAAACAGGTCAAAGGAATACAGCTAGGAAGAACACGACATACCAAAACAATCATCAGATGCCTGGCATTTGCGGATGACCTGGCAATTCTCAGCAACAATAGGCAGGAAGCACAAGATGCATTGGAACAGCTAAATCAAATTGCCGCCAAAACAGGGCTACAAATTTCGTATGAAAAAACGCAGTACATGGAGAAACAAAACAACAATGTACAAACAATATACACAAAATTTGGAAACATAAAAAGAGTTGAGAAATTCAAATATCTAGGGGAATACATACAAGTAAGAGGATCTAACAAGCTATCAAATTCAGAAAGATCAGAAAAGCTTCAGAAGGCTTATAGACTCACATGGTCATATTATAACAAAAGAAATATATCAAGACAGGTCAAACTCAGACATTACAAAACAGTGGTACTGCCAGAAGCATTATATGCATCAGAAACAATCACGATTGGGGCTTCAGGCATAACAGAAGCGGAAAAAGTTGAACGCAAAATCTTTAGAAAATTTTTTGGAGCAATATATAAAAACGGTATATGGATAAAAGACCAACGAAAGAACTATACGAACATACAGATCGACTGACAGACATGATCAGAAGACGTAGATTACAATTCAATGGACATTTACAGCGAATGAACAGCACTAGACTCACAAAGAGGATCTTGTGGTAAATGGTTCACTCAGGAAAACCAATTGGTTCCAGGAAATAGAAGAGGACTTGAATCACGCAGGGATCAGCAAGGAAATGACACGGGAAAGGGGACAATTCAAGAACAAAATTATGAACACAAAATTTAAAATACAGAGGAAAACAGGAACAAAATGGACTGAACAAAGGAAACAGGAACACAGTGAGCGTATGAAGAGGTTTTGGGAAGAGAAGAGCAAGAAGACAAATACAAACAAAAACTGAATAATCATGAATAATTAATTTAAACACTGTCCTCAAGGGCAATAATGATTAATAATAATATATATATAATTAATTTAAATGGGATGGAGCGTATGGTCCGGTTGCTATTGCCTTTCACATCCATTCTCCCCTTTCTTGTAGCTTTGTACTTTTTCCCATTACGAATTTTAATTTTCGATTCTTTCAGCATTTTTGGTAAATCATTTATATCTTCCCTAGGTAATTTATTCCAATACCTGACTACCTCAGGGAGCGTCCATAAACTACGTAGCTCCATTTTGGCATCCTCTTAATCCACCTCCCCCATTTAGTCTAACGTGGCTTTTGTTTCTACCCTCCACCTTACCCCCCCCCCCCCTCGCGTGTGGCGTTTCGTTTTTTTTCCTATTGATTCCAGAAGACATTTTGAACTGTTTTCTCTTGTCAGACTACCGTAAATTACATATGGAGATAATTAAATGACGGTAATAAATATTCAGGTACTGTTGTGTGTTCTGCGCCTTATTTTAACTGTGACAAATAATATGTATGAAATGCTACGTTTCTTGGCTTGGAACTCAATCCCCTCCCCTCCCCCTCCTACGGTCCCCAGCGTATCTTTCCACCCAGCTCCCCCCCCCCCTAGGCCAGCCACATAGTTTATGGAGGCTGCCTTACTTACAATAAATAAATAAATAAATAATAATAAATAAAATCTCCCACTGTTATGTCTGAAATTGAGTGCCAGCTTGTGGTCATGGTCATCTTTTCCTTTTCATGCACTACTCTTAATTCTTGTACCAGTATCCTTCCATGTCTCATAACCAATATACGCCTTTACCTCTCCCTCCACACTCTTCATCCTCCTGTTGTCTTCAATTAATTCCATTCAAGCTACTTTATCATATCAGTTACCCACTGTGTTCTGCAGTAATTTCCAGAGACAACTCTAGCAGCTCTCCTTTGCATTGCCTCCAACTCCCAAATTTTATATCCAAAACGTGGGTCCCAATATAACAAAGCATTGGTCTGACCAAAGATTAGTAACGCAATTTGCTCTTTTCTCTGGTACTTCCAATCATCACCCTATACAATAAAGAATTTTTATATTCTTTTCTATTACTTGCCCAACATGTATATATTCAGTATATATTAAGAAATCAGAAGGATGATAGCTTAATATAGGAGTAAATGCCATAATTAATTATTTCTGTTTATGAATATTTTTGGTTGGTAATCGCAGATAGTAGTGAAAAGAGAGAGACGTAAGAAGACAAAATGGCAAGAAAAATATTAATTTAGGTGTGAATACTGAACGAATATTGGCGGCAGAAGACGTTAGAACGATTATATAAAAGCTCCGTAACGTTCTGCATATTTTGTGAGTGAAAGACAGAGCTAAATTGAATCTGAGCGCTAAATCTCTGGCCTCGCATTCGAAAGAACGCGGGTTCGAATTTCAATCCAATTATTCAGATTTCGGTATTCCAAGGTTTTACCAAATCACTCCAGGTGAATGCTGGGATCGGTCCTTTAAAAGGCCATGGCTTCCGTTCCTTGCATCCAGTCTTTTTCCATCTCTAATGACCTCGGTGTCCTCGAGGCGTAAAACCTTAAAAAAATGCTCCATCATCTGTGTGACTATTCCATGTGTGTTTGCTGTATTATGACCTTGTGAATCACGATTGTCTGGGAAGAAAACTGTAGAACGCCTATTACCGTAATCAGTCTGATCAAAATGCACATGTCTTGCTTGAAAACTACAACTTAAATACGTTAATGAGGTGATACAATATCAGAATTAAGGAATGGAAGGTAAACGACACGAGAAAATTGCATAGTGGGTAAAGTTTTTTATTTTTTATTTCGGGCGTTGAGGTTGGTCGGCGTCATGGTTATTATAGCCGGGAGAGGATTCGGGGCCAGGAACAAGAAGGAACTTGACCGTGGCCTTTTGAAGAAACCATCTCAGCATTTTCCTTGTGTGATTTTGAAAAATCATGGAAATCCTAAATCTGGATGGCCGGACGGGGATTTGAATCTGCGTCCTCCGGATTGCGAGGCCAGAACGATGAGATAGAGCCCACAACCTCCAGAAAAATAAGCCGAAACTACATTGCTTAACTTCCAGTTTCGGCGTGGAAGGAGTGATACCATATCTATAACCTGCATCTAATATCGCCTATCGTTCATCAGACAAGTATTGGGGTAGCTTTTGAGAGTGATATCGTGACTGTACTGCCTTCCGGTCCGATGTAGGCCGCCATTAATTGTAGGTACGCGTGCGGTTGTTTCGTCGCCCCTGTCAGCAGAGGCAGTCTACATCCGGCACACGAACTCAATGACTCAAGGGAGGAGATAGACAAAAGACAAGAATCACATTCTGCACTCCAATATTATACCACTGCTACCGACTGAAGACCATCAAATGATTTGGTGGTTTTCGAAGCCATTGTTTACTTTGTGAGATTTATGCTGCGTCCGATTTGTACTCTATTTCTTTCGACGTTTCGACCAAGTCCTAGCGTCATCTTCAGGGGTCAAGTCACGTTCCAAGTCTACATTCCAAAGGAGGCCTATGGTTTACTTTATGTATCAAATCACCTTCCGAATCTACATTCCAAAGGAGGCCTACAGTCTTCTTTAGGAGTCCAGTCACCTTCCAAATCTACATTCCAAAGGAGGCCTACGGTCTTCTTTAGGAGTCCAGTCACCTTGCGAATCTACATTCCAAAGTAGGCCTACGGTCTTCTTTAGGAGTCCAGTCACCTTCCGAATCTACATTCCAAAGGAGGCCTACGGTCTTCTTTAGGAGTCCAGTCACCTTCCAAATCTACATTCCAAAGGAGGCCTACGGTCTTCTTTAGGAGTCCAGTCACCTTCCGAATCTACATTCCAAAGGAGGCCTACGGTCTTCTTTAGGAGTCCAGTCACCTTCCGAATCTACATTCCATAAGGAGGCCTACGGTCTTCTTTAGGAGTCCAGTCACCTTGCGAATCTACATTCCAAAGGAGGCCTACGGTCTTCTTTAGGAGTCCAGTCACCTTCCGAATCTACATTCCAAAGGAGGCCTACGGTCTTCTTTAGGAGTCCAGTCACCTTCCGAATCTACATTCCAAAGGAGGCCTACGGTCTTCTTTAGGAGTCCAGTCACCTTGCGAATCTACATTCCAAAGTAGGCCTACGGTCTTCTTTAGGAGTCCAGTCACCTTCCAAATCTACATTCCAAAGGAGGCCTACGGTCTTCTTTAGGAGTCCAGTCACCTTCCAAATCTACATTCCAAAGGAGGCCTACGGTATTCTTTAGGAGGCAAGTCACCTTCCAAATCTATATTCCAAAGGAAGCCTACGGTCTTCTTTAGGAGTCCAGTCACCTTCCGAATCTACATTCCAAAGGAGGCCTACGGTCTTCTTTAGGAGTCCAGTCACCTTGCGAATCTACATTCCAAAGGAGGCCTACGGTCTTCTTTAGGAGTCCAGTCACCTTCCAAATCTACATTCCAAAGGAGGCCTACGGTCTTCTTTAGGAGTCCAGTCACCTTCCGAATCTACATTCCAAAGGAGACCTACGGTATTCTTTAGGGATCAAGACACCTACGGAGTCTACATTCTATAAGGAGGACTACGGTCTTCTTTAATGGTCAGAAGCCTACGGTCATCCTCAAGGGTCAAGCAACGTTCCGAGTCTACATTCCAAAGGAGGTCTACGGTCTTCTATGGGGGTCAAGGCTCCTTCGGAGTCTACCTTCCATAAGGAGGTCTACCTTTTTGAGGGGTCGAGTCAACTGTTTCGGCTGCTATGGCTACTATTAATATTTGAAAATAAACTGGTAAACTCAGCAGGTGCTTGACTCCTGTAGAAGATCGTAGTCTTCGAACGAAATGCCCGTAGAAAAGGAATATAATTTGGACAGAGCGTAAATCTCCCAAAGTAATGAACAATATTCGATGATATCTGATAATTGTTACACGGTACCTCGGTTCGTCAA
>JARYHS010010071.1:0-31082 GCA_031002005.1 Vandiemenella viatica
AGAGATTTCGGTTGGAATATTAGGTATTGTAATGAGAATACTGATACAATGAATAAAACAGCGTGGTAATTGCAATACGATAAGATTTGTTACTACGCGCAAGCCTTAGGTATGGTTGAGCCATGAGAATGAGTATCTGCGAGGCTTGAGGAGGCGAGGGACCATAATATTCCTGGTCTGCTTGCGAACAAGGGAAAGACCGCAACAGACAAAGCTGGTTTGAAGGGATAGCGGTAAACACAAAGGGATCCTCGGCAGGTATTATGCCCGAGTGAAAACGCCAACTATCATGGATTTACGGATTTTGACCCAGGTGAATTACGGTGACTTTCTGCTAGCGAGACTGGAAAGTCAGAGCCGGAGATGCACGATCACCTGTCTATATTGCCCGAGAAAAATTAGTCAATCTATGTAAAAAAAAAAAAACTGAAAATTTTGGTGATATGGATGAGTGCGAGAGTGTTATCCAATAAAAATCTTGATTTTAAAACGTGTGATTGCTGTTCTTGAAATTCTGTGGCCCGGGATGCCCTTCGATTGGTGGTTCAAGAGGACGTTGGGGAGAGTGGGAGAGAGAGCGAGAGAGAGAGAGAGAGAGAGAGAGAGAGAGAGAGAGAGATAGAGGGCAGAAGCAATCTTCCAACTTGGGATACCGGATCTTATGATTCCAACAATCATAGCGTGTGGTCGGAGATCATGAGCTGGTAGTACACCAAACTATCAGACTTCAAGTTGTACGTTTTGTAGACCACATTAGATCAAATGAGTCATTGCACTGCTGACGAGGTATGTTGTAATTAAAACGGTAAACTGCATCAGTACTTAGTACAAGTCACTGCTCGTCCATATAAATCACCCTGTAACCCTTTGAGTATGGAGTCCCATCCTCTACCGACATGTAAGACTGAGCTAAGATACAGCCGAGAGCAAACTTTTAGTAGCGAGAAAGAAATATAGCGCTCACGCTTTTGAACTGACATATTGTACGGTGAACATAATCACCTTAAGTTTCTACTTGCGTTGTAAAAACGTTCTTGGATACCATCAATGTACTTTTATTTCTTTTTGGATATGATGGAAGTCATGTTAAAATCACCATGTAGTGTTTTAGCATTTTATGGCCTATGTTGTCGGGTGTTGATTTTGAATTTTTGATCGTAGACACCGTTTTCTTCATTAATGACTGTCATTCGCAAAATACGTCTCTGGAGGTATCTAGAGTGCTTTCGCTTCTCCGTTGCAGGAAGAGATAACTAACGGAGGAAAGATGAGCTCCTGACGAGAGAACTTTTTTTCCGTCTTGTGGTTCGAGGAATTCCGGTGAAGCCAGAAGGAATCTGGCGCGGGTGATAAACTGCCGGTGTGCGATATCAGAGCGGAGGACGTCTGGGATTGGTCGTGTGTCGACTGAGTCCCCCATTCGTCGCTCTCCCAATCTGCGACTCGCAATCTCCCGCGCTGACAAGCTGGAAACACGGGCCGTATACCTACATAGATGTGACATCCACAAAACAGCGTCCGAAGGTTAAATCCTAATTTGAATGAATTGAAACCTGTGATCAAATAAAGTATGATCATCGGTGGGCGCATATTAAACTATTTTTTTATTAATTCCGTTTTAACTGTTCTTAATGTATAATAATTTACCGCCAGGATAAGGAAGTTATCGTTAGTCTACAATCATATTAAGTGACATTGTTTTAATATGATTATTTAGATAAAACTGTACATTTAGATAAAAACCCTTACATAATAACGAATAGTTTTCTTCCGTATTAGAGTTCGTTTATGTCAATAATTCGTTTATTTATTATTTAAGACTGTGAGTTTATATGTTTACAAAATTTTATTGTCATTTACCTATTTTGTCGGTGCTTCTAGACTTGTTTAATCGCATGTTGACACTAGATAATTAAAGTGGTCTGGTGGCTCAGTGGTTACGGCGTCTGACTGGAGATCGAAAGGTCCGCTATTCGAATTCCTGTCACGGCTAGGATTTTCAAAGTCCCTTAACCTTTTCCTCTGCCAGACCTTATTGTATAATGTGAAATACGCCAGAACGCCTCCATCTTTCGGTTTCCACGTTAGGCTGTAGGTGTTCTGGACCCGGTAGGATTACCGGGTTAGTTTATTAGCCACAACAAGAGGCGAATAGCGTCGAGGATAGAAAACTCTGTCACTTCGAGATCTGCCCGCCAACAAGTCCATAGATAATTAAATAATGTATTAATGAAGTTACGCTAAGGAGACAGAAATAGTATTTAGCAGATTTAGTTTTAGTGGTATGACACTGATATTACCTGTAGGTATGGTAGTGCGATGAATTATCAAACATTTTCCTATTTTGATTTCGACGGTTAATAAGTTTGTCTGGCTTCAAGCGTACCAGTCTAGGCGAGTACACTGGGACAATAAAATGTTGAAAAATGTCTCTGCACCTTCTTAGAAGCTCTGCCAACAAATCTTACTTCCACGTCTATGAAGACGAAAGCCGTGTAGTTCCTGGGCAATGCAGGAGAGAGATGGTGAAAGGTGAATCCTTACCGACTTAAGACTGGAACGTTTCGGCTAAGGGAGACAACACCAGAAACATAACTGACACGCCATTAGATCTAAAGGTGGTATCACGCTATGTGACTTACTCAGCTACGGTCTGAAAAGTGCTCGCTGACGTGAATGAAAACACGATAAAACAAGGTAAAAAAACTTAATTATATTTATACTAGAGGTCAACTGTAAATAAATGATGCAAAATTAGATGCTGTGACAATATCATACCCCACCAATCACCTTTATTTGATTATGTTTTTTTGTGTTTAATTAATTGTATTAGTTGTAGTGATGTATGTAATTTGATTTATTGTATCGTAGGGTTCCACAGTCTGTGCTGTATGTGATCTTTGGGGAATAGATTAAGCTAGAATCGATAAGTAGCGTTAAGATCTTTGGCAGTTGTGATTGTAAGCAACAGAGAATAGAATGCGGGTTGTCGTAACGCAGGAACGTGTGTTTGATACTGGGTTTACACTATCGCGCGAGCAAGTACGAGTCGACGCGAGATAGTGCAAACACCAGAGTGTAAACGGTGAGCTCGCGTAGTCTCGCCTCGCGTAGTTGCTCGCGAGTGCCGCTCGCCTGGGTGGAGGTTTTTTAGCGCGACTGAAAGGCGGCAGCACATTGTTTACACTGTCGCATCGATTCAGCATTTCAAACAGCTTTGAACTACGGATCGCAGAACTCTTATTAACCCTACCTAATTAAACTTCTGAATAATATTTACATGCTCTTAAGTAATTTTTGTTATTGAATTAATTCTTTTTATATCATTAATACAATACAAATAACATTATTAATATATATAAAGATTTATTTTATTTCAGACTAAATAATACAAGCTATAATCTTTCAGTAAACTGAATAATTGTAATAATATCTACAAAAAATTATTTGATTTAAGTATAGCACATTTTTATTTCCCATCGTTATTTCATTCATTAAGACAGCATGTTTGAGAAACTTCATATCCAATTATTGATATAGCTGCGTTTTAAATCTTAATCAAATAAAGAATACTTCTGAAACTATCTCCAGTAGCTAAAAACCGTACAGTTTTGGCTAATCGATAACCTGAATCTAGTCTTTGTTTTGAAGTGAAAGGTTTAGTTTTTCTTAAAGGGAGTTCGAAGTCAGCTTGTGACTTTCTTAAGAATTTCTAAGACTCCTGAGTCTTCACTTACCATTTTTTTTGAACACCTGTTCCGTACTTCTCTTGAAAGTGTAAAACTGTTTAATGAAACATAAAAACTCTACTATAACATACTACTCTGTGATTGATTTTTATTTAGTAAAGAATATAACTTCTGGATTTATGTATACTATCATAATGCTGATTTATATGTCATCCACGAGTGAATACTAGTGAGAGCTCGTGCACGAACATTTCTACGAGGTACGAGGCGAGACGTCAGACGATAGTGTAAAAGTGGCATGAGGCTCCGTAG
Source organism: Vandiemenella viatica (assembly GCA_031002005.1). Classification (NCBI taxonomy): domain Eukaryota; kingdom Metazoa; phylum Arthropoda; class Insecta; order Orthoptera; family Morabidae; genus Vandiemenella; species Vandiemenella viatica. The sequence goes on from JARYHS010010071.1 coordinate 4,002, forward strand.
TTTCAAGGTAGTAAACAAAGGATTGTAATGTTTTTCTGTAATCAAGTCAAGGAGTGATGTTACGCATTTTGAAGTATTGATTTTGCTAGTGAAGCAGTTGGAGTATAAATCGAGTGTTTTTGGAACGGAGATTATAATTCCTTGTTAACAATAGTTCCTATCATTTTTGGTTGATGAAATTAATTGACAATGTTTTAACTTCAAAATTAAACCTGCAGCAGCTAAAGTATGTTTGAGATGAAATTTCCCTTCTCATCCATAACACGCTGTAATATCCTGTAATCTTGAAATATTAAGAGACAGTTTGATTCTTCGTTGGCTGACCTGGCTTTTGAATCCAGCTCATTAGCTACTCTAATAACGAAACCTCAAAATATCCCCAAGCTGCTTCTCTATGGAGAATCTTATAAGGTTCTTCTATACATGTTAAGTGCACTAAAAATCTTTCTAGATTCGGATGCATACTTTACTCAACAGTTTGCTGGTTTAGTATAGCGGCGAAAAGAGAAAAGAACTAATGACAAATCGGAAATCCATCATTTAGATGGCTAACCTAAATCATTCGTTCTTAGGTAATTAAAGCTACTTGTGTTATTATTCCTCGCTGTGCTTACTAACCGTAGAGCATGTATGCCTCACGCGGATGAGCGACTAGATTAGCAAGCTTGCCGCCTTTGATAATGCTTAGGAGCTACACTTTCTACCCCCAGAGTTCGGCAACGCGGCATGCGAGCGAGGCGCCTATTTATCCGCAACTGCCGCCTCTGTTTACAAAACACCGCCCCGGCTAACACTCTCGTGCCGGCTCATTAAAACCGGTCGCTCCAAAGTTTACGCGATAATTAACGCTGATAGTATTGAAAGTCTGCGCCGGTCGGTCTTCGGCGCGTTTAATTGCTCAGTGAGCTCACAGGGCGGAACGAGTGATGCGGCAATCCAGTTGCTCGCTTTGCGAAAGTTGCCAATGCGCGATGTAGTGTTAAAAGCTAATGGGCGGGGTCGGAGCGGCCAACTTTGAGCATAATTTTCCCGGCTCGGCGACCGCCCGTGGACGCGGGATCCTCAGGATTAGCCCTGCGAGCCGGGAGTCCTCTGGGTGTGATAGCGGACGCTCATAATGGAAATAATATCGTCCCCCGCTAAGGCGGAGCCACTCTTTAAACCCGGTCACTGCCTCCAGGGGTATGGAGCACCTGCTGCCCCGTATATATGGGCCACAGGGCATCTGCCACTGCTTTTACCGGAGGTCGCTGTGTACCGCACTGAAGACTGCACATTGGCTACACAGATAGTATGGAGCTATTAATTTTTACGTCTTCTATACTGTTATAAATATGTAAGCGATCAGAGTGTGTCTGAGGGTTTGAAATGGCATCACGGAAAAACAACTGAAGCAATTTGATGTTATTTTCAAATTTTGAAACCTTATGGTCTGGCTTAAAATCAACAAAAATACCTTATGACTATAACAGAGGTACGGAAAAATAAATTATAATCATTTCGAGATGGGACAAATATGCGCCAAAGATCACTATATATTTGTTATGAGCAATCTTCAAGAAATTCTGTCAAAGATCACATTACTATTGTTTGGATCTTTTTTTTTTTTAATCCGTTATATTTTTATTAGATTTCTTAAATATGGTACGTTAAAATAAACTAAATATGTGAATCTAACCTAAAAAGGATATGCAATATTTAATATCTTTGTGTTGAGAGATATACTCGCCTAAGAAAGCGTACTACTGTTTCCATTGTGTTTATAATGGTTTTGACTTTGGTTATTTATTTTTGCAGTTTTCAGAAATGTAGTCATCTAAACAAAAAAGAATACGGCAAACATACCACTATATGACTTTAATCATAAGCTGTCACTTGAATTCAGGCGAGTGGGAGTCGGAAAATTTTCACTATTAGCTAATGGGGTCAGGAACTGGAATAAATTACCAAGGGAAATAATGGACAGGTTAACAAAAACACCGAAGGAGTTAAAAGCTGTAATTCTTAAAAGATATCGTAAGTAGGAAAAAAGGATAAAAAAACATGGGAAGGTGGGGGTGTAGAGACATTGCCACCGGAGCGTGTGTGTTCCTTCGCAATTGAAATCAAATTAATACTTCATTAATTGTAACGGAATTGTGATATTTAATTTCCGGGAAGCATATTTGTGCTTAATAACAGTACTAGAAAGTTAGTAAGTTAAATCAGGTGCATCAGACCAGGCACGAGCCAAGGTTCTGACAGTGGTTTTCCGCAGCCAGCAAGGCGAATGCCTGGACGGTCCCCACTCTCCGCTCATTTCACAAACAAAAAATACACGCTGAACGTACCTATACGTTTCACAGTCTCAGATGGCAACATTTCACTTCCCCCATTACTACTTACAAAGGGGACTATGAGACATGTTAACAACGGATTACAATATCCTGCAAATATGTTGAGGGGTATGCACCTCATTTACCTGAGGTAACTTTGTTTCTTCAATTGCGCCCTAGTTTTTTAGATATTCGCATGTAAAAAATTCCAATAATTTTTATATACCTGAACAACGTTATGAAATTTGAAGTAGCTGCGTGGTGTAGGGGTAATGTCTCTGGTCTGTAGTTTTTGAACTTGGATTCAAATCTCCGTAGTATAAATTTTTTTTTTTTTTTTAAATCTTCAGATGTTGTTGAACATGATTATTTTAATTTGATTTCAATTTCATTTACATACTTTTATTACGTGAAATAATACGGTACATAAAACAAATCACATCACATACACTACAGCGTCATTTTTTCCATAAAATCGTATCTTCGAAATGAAGACTTCACGGGTGTACCACCAGATTGTGTTTCGGCCGGGAAAAATTCCATTCTTACATTATTTTTGTCACTTTTTCTTAGTAAGTTTGCTGTTTTGATGCGAGGAATATTACAAGCCATTTGGCATTTAGCGGAAATTGCGTTTGTTGTATATATTTGTATGATTTGTTTTAAATATTTTTTCACGCAGTAAAACTATGTGAATGAATTTAAATCAGATTAAAATAATCGTGCTCAACTATATCTGAAGATAAAAAAAATGATAGTACCGAGAATTGAACTCGAGTCTGAAAATTGCAAAACAGGCACCATATCGCCTAAACCACACAGAAACTTTTTTTTTCTTAAAAAAAAGCGCGATAAAATTATGGCGCACTTGAAGAATCGACGATTCCATAGACATATGGTGTGCGTATGCACCCATCAATATACACTGATAAGCCAAAACATTATGACCACCTGTTTAGTAGTGTGTTTATCCAACTTTGGAGCGCAATACAGCAGCGATTCGCCGTGGCATGGATTCTAAAAGTCCTTGTTACGTTTCCGGAGTTGTCTGGCACCAGATGTCGACGCACAGGTCACGTAATTCCCTTAAATTACAGGCCTTGGTTTGTGGAACGAGCCCTCGGAAACGGCGATGGCTGCTCGGCTGTTACGCCTGATACTGCAGTGAGCATCTTTGCAGAGTGGTAGAAGAACGGTGAAACCGCGACTGGGTGACAAGGCTGGAGCGTGGAGGTCGGAGGCTTTCCCCGCTCTGTAAAACGGCACGGCGGCGATATGTAGCAGATATGACAACAGAGTACACTACTGGTGCAGGCACAAGTGTTTCGGAGCACACGCTGCTGTCAGATCTGCCATAGATCGTCGCCTATCCCGCTTTACCAGAGCCCAGTCGTGTTTCACCGTCCTTACACCCCTCTGGATAGATGCTCACTGCAGTAACACGCGAACAGCTGACCAGCCTCCCCCGTTTCTGAGATGCTCGTTCCCAGAGGCCATGCCCATAACCCACCGGCCCGTAATTTAAGGGAGTTGCGTGACTTTTGCGTAGACATCTGGAGCATGACACCTCCGGAAACCTAACAAGGACTTTTCGAATCCATGCCACGCCTAATCACTGCTGTATTGCGCTTCAAAGATGGAGCAACACACCAATAAGCAGGTGGTCATAATGTTTTGGCTGATCAGTGTATTTACAGGAGATTGAAATATGTCCTGAACATGTCTGATGGTCCCTTTGTTAGTACGTGTTGGCAGTAGCCACGAAATTCTTGATGTCAGCAAGTGTATGCGCCGTAAAACCTTAATTACAGATTTAACAATACTAACGATGAATAAAATCTCATCCAAAGCAGCCGACCCCCTAAAATATTGGAAAAATTGGTGAAGGAGAAGATGAATAAGTAGTTTTGTGAAGTTAGAAAGTTGGGTAGATGAGTCCTTTCCCAAGGGCATGGCAGATATGCATCCTGTTCCTAGTCTGTAATAGTCTCTCAGCCGCAATGACCAGGTCGTCAACGAGCTGTGAAGAGATGGCACAGGAGGGTGTTGCGAGGGGAACCGATTCGACGTGTGTTCTGAGCCAGCAGGCGACAGCTCGTGGCGAGGCAGGCTGTGCGGACATAAATATGAATGTATTTGATTAGATTACAAGCGCGGCCGCCGCAAACAACACGTCCGGGAGGGCTGCGGGGCATGCAGATTTATTTTGATGAGCCCAGTCAGCTGTTACACCACACCCACCCGGCACCTCCATTTTTCCACTGTCTACTTCCCCCTGGTAGTGAGAACGGGAGCGGTCCTCGTATTGATTCCGAAGTGTCAAGGTTAGGCCGCAGTCCACACCGAATACACTGCATTATGTAGCGTGGCCGCAATGTATCACGGCAGGGTCACCTCTACACCTGATAGAACTACTGCTGTACTCTGTGCGAATGGGAATTCACAGTTGTGCCATAACGGATACATGATTCCTCATTTTCTTCTTTACTTATTTTACTATTATCTTATATTTATTTTTAAATATTTTTATTAACATCCAATATATTATTTCTAAAGGGAGTTATTTGTGACGAACCATCTTTTTCCCTTCATACTTAACGAAAATCAATAAAAATGAATGTTTTCAAAGATGAAGTTCTCCGCCTTGGTATTGTCGTTAATTAAGAACAGGAATTTTTCGAAATTCAACTCGTAGATGGTAATTTTACAAACAGTGAATGTCCCGGGTTTTCGATAGTTTAGAGTCAAGCCGCAAGGCTTCGCTGGCGTCGATGAGGAGTGTCTTTTTTTACCGCTAGATAGCAGTACCACATATCACAGAGATAAATACGTTTGTTTTTTGGTCTAGGAGCTTTTAGGATATGTTTGGTTCTGTTAGGAAAACATTTCATTATTTCTAATTGTTTCGTAAGCCGTTGTCAGTGTTTGCTATATAAATATTTCAGTTGACGAAGAACAATTGTTGCAAATGAGCCAGTTCCTCCTTCATCCTACTAGAAATCACCAACGTCACTATTCATCCTTGATGTTTCTTAATTAAATTCTATGAGAATCGAAACCAGTGTGCAATATCGTTGAGAAATGTGAAGTAACTTTTAGTAGGTCCGAACAGAGAGAACAAACTTTATGGTTGCTACCAGCATTAGAATGAAACTGACGTGGAATGGAAAGTTGAAAGAATGTAAACTGACAAAGACGATGAATATACGTGAAAAAATTTGATATCGTGAATTGTAGGACTATAACATTAAAAAGATAAACTGAATAATTAAAGAGTTGTGTGAAGAGCTATTCGAAATCGTAAATGGATGTGTGTAAACTGTATAAACGAAGAAATTTTGATTTTAATTAAAAAAGCTAAGTGTGTTCTTCAACTCGGTTGAATCCTACCGAAAGAGGTATACTGAGACTCGTATCAGAGGTAGGACGACCAGTTGCTGTCATACTTGCCTAACCCAACCCGATAATCGTACCGGGTAAAGAGATCTACAGTTTAACATGGAATACGAAACATGGAAGCGTTCTGGCGTACTGCATATTACACAACAATTGTGCTATAGGTGGGCTTGTGAAGGTTTGGTTAAGGGTCTTAAAACATCTCCACCGACACAGGAATTCCAGGATCAAACCGTTCACTGATTTTAATTAGTAAAAGATAATTAATAGTGGTTCTTGGTAAAAAAAATTAAATTAAATAACTGATATTTCAAGGAGTGGATTCTACTTCTAAAGTTTTCGTCTTGGATATTCCTGTTTCGGGAAAATATTGCGAGGAACCAAACGGAAAGGGGTAGAAAGTAAAATACTTATTAAAAACCAACTAAAACTGGTACGTTCGACAAGAAGATGTGTTAGAGTGAAATTTTAATCGGCCCAGTAGCAGTGAAATTGTTTTCAGGTGAGTTGGAAAAGATAACCATTCTTCTGATTGAATTTCTTAACGAAACATATTCAAAACTAACTGATAAAAAATTTTAGTGCTCAAAAGAGATGGCTAGCTTGACGCTATCATTCGGTGCTCTTGTCATCGACAGGTGAATCACTATCAAACAGTACTGTGTGCTCTCACCGCATGTACACAGAGGAGGGGCAAGGTTTCAACTCAGGACTTATGCGCACAATCTGACGATAAGGAATGGAGCACCGACACTTTTCCTGCCCTGATGACCAACTCCCAAATGGTGAAACTTTCGTCCAGTACTGTTGTTCAAACAGCACGGCAGTCCGCCGGACATGGTAGTGAGTCGCAAACCGTCTGAACCAAAGTTTTGCTCTTGGGTTTGTGACTGTGGGAATCTTGCCTGCAACTCGACCGGAAAGCTAGGACCGGAACGGTATTTTTTTTTTTGTATGAGATTTTATTCAAGACCAGTATCGATTCCGGTTCTGGTGGCTCATTTGAATAAGGCGCGTGGCTGGGAAACGGAAGGTCCCCCGTTCGAGTCCCGGTCATAGACTGACCTTCACCTCTGATGAAGCTTTGCTTTGTTCATATGGAGTACTCTAGGACGGCTTCGTATTTCGGATTCCACGTAGAACTGCAGGTGCCTTATACCTGGTAGGATTATCGGGTTAGGTTAGGATAGCCACCATAGAGGCACATGCGCGGCAGATCGAAACTGTCAGAGCGGTGGGCGAACTACCCTGTGACGTCTCCCTATCCGCAATGGCATACGCCTCTTTTTCGAGAACTAAGGTTCGAATACAAAGCTGGCCATACAAATTTTATTTTCATTTTTCATTGGTTACCGGAATCACTCTACGTGAATACCAGGATGATTTTTTCGATAGGTACCTTACCCCTGTCTTTTCTCGCCTCTAGTAAGCTAGATGTCGAAGAGGCGTCATAAGAAAAAATAACAACATCAAATCTATCTCCCTGAAATGCTTGTAGCAATTAGTGAGTGCTACATGTGGATGATTTCACCTGTAATTTAACCTCATTAGAGTCAAGGCACATGCGCCTACTTATTATACAAATGGGGCTGGGTAGATTCTGCAAATTGTGACTGTGGAGCCACCTTACAGACAATCAATCACATCATTTCTGACTGTCCTCTTCGGGCCTACAAGGGAACAATGGCGGAATTACATGATGCGTCGATCAGTGCAGTTGACTGGATTAAATTGTCAGATCTCGAGATATGAAATTGTACAAACTTGTGATATATAAATTTTCCTGTTGTGTACATTGTTAATCATACGATAAATAAATAAATAAACCTCATTAGAGAGGAAAATGAGAGGAAAATCCTAGGACTAAAGGGAAAAGTCGGTACCTGTTGGCAGAGGAAATACGAAGATCTATGTATATATGCAGGGAAAATTATAGACAAAATGGACAAGGGAATGCTGAAGTTTTATGATCACTTTATGAGTGAGAATAGTTTGAGAAAAATAATTGTCGTCTGCATTAAACGTGACATCAAAATGGGGTAACGAGACTAGATTTTTTTTTTTTTTTTTTGCTTGGGCTTTACGCCTCGTCGACAGCATGGTCATTAGAGGCGGGATGGGGGACAAGGAACGGGAAGGAATTCGACCATGGCCTTTTTGAAGGAAGCATCCCGGCATTCGTCTGGAGTGATCTGGGGAAACCATGGAAAACCCCAATCTGGATGCCCGGACGGGGATTCGAACCGGCGTCCTCCCGAATGCGAGGGCAGAACGTTAACCGTTTACCCACCACGTTCGGTGAGACGAGAAATGATATGGAGGAAGGTGGGATCCATCCAGATGAGTTACAGAATCGACGAGGGTTTCAAACTAAAGTTAGTAATTCAGGTAAAAAATGTGCAAAGACCTTAGTAACGTGACCTGAGGAAAGAAAGAGGTAACACAGCAAAAGAATGAAAAAAATCTGGGAAGAGAGGAAAAGGAAGAGAGATATTCTGATACTGATTTTGTGCACATTCTGATATGTAGAATCTGCCTCTCGTTGAGTGGAGCAGAGAGTCTGGAAGCGAGAGAAGTTGAGAGGACGGGTGTGCGCCTGGAGGAATTCTACTAGTCAGCTGAAAGTTGGAGCTGAGGCCTCTGGCCAAGACTCGCATTGGGGGAACACCAGCGCTCAGGAGAACACTTGTAATCTACAATTGGAACTACCCATTGTTTCATTCGTTGCTTAATTTTAGATAAAACAGATTCCTCATGATCATAAGGAAAAATAAGAAAAGAACCAGAAGTTATAATCATACAACGATGTCGACATTATGCCTCTCACATTCGTTTCTGTTGTTCAAAAAATAATTTTTTGTTTGTATGTGAGATAATCAAATTGGAATTGGTGTACTCAGGGATTACTTCAGTAACGATCTATTGGGTACAGATGAGCAGTAACACTATAGCCTCGCATTCAGGCGGGTTCGAATCTACAACCAGATCTGGGTTTCCAATGTTTTTCCCAACATCACTCCAAGTGAATACCGGAGTAGTTCCTTAAAACAATGACATGACCGAATTCCTTCCTTTTTCGCCCTCAGTCTTTACCCACCTCTGATGACCTAGACGCCGACGACGAGGCGTAAAGTCATAGGGGATTCTTGATACCCAAAATGTGGGCCCCATCCTACAACACCGTATTGAAGCAATAATGTGACAAATGTCTCGTAACCCAGTTCCTTCACTTCTCTGGTACATCCCCTTATCACTCTCTCCAGTAAATGAAGGATTTAAAACCTTTTCCTTGTAATAATCTCTTTTGTGGGGGTGGCTCTACCTTTTAGACACCCTGTATGGCGTCAGCAATTGAAATTTTTCTATCTTTCTCTATCAATATATCAATATTAAGCCTCGCACATGACATGTCTCAGGGGTTACAAGAATATGAAAGATGGGTAACAAAAGACATGAATTTATTATACAAATTAAAAGACATCCAACTTTGACATGTGAAATTTGAATATTTTAAACAAGTATCCAGCTAATCAGGGTAGCTTCTCAGGGGTATTTTCCGGGCTCTTGATATGTTGCACTAAGTCTCACTTTTATAGGCACATTACCGTGTCCGCGCACTGCTCACTGCCGGCGACGGGAAATGATCCTCAGGCCCACGGAGGATGGCGGTGGTCTCGCAGTCCCTCCTCTCACCTCGACATCCAGTCCAGAAGTCCCCTCTCCACTCCCACTCCGAGCAGCATTCCATGCAACAGCATACCAAAATATCCGAGTGGCGGGTCACCATTGTCTGTAGGTTGGCTGTCCCGGTTGTTATTGTCAACGGCGCAGCAGGTGGCTTGACGAACCGGCTCGCGGCTTCCGCACGCCGAAAAATAGCCCTCCCTCGATAAGTGCACACAGCCTCGCTTTGGGAACGCGACTTATTACAGCTTGCCGAACAACCCACCAAAATTTAAATTCCATGGAATTTAAATTTGCTTATAAAGTCTTCTCTGCAACTTTGTTCACAGTTCAGTTCCTGCCCTTTTGATAGCAATACCCTTGATTTACAAAGCCATAAAACCCTGCAAACTTACAATTTAATAAGATATTTATAAACTTCACCCATTTTCAAACAAAATTCCCCTGCGGAAATGTCATGCGAGGACGCGTCAATGGCGCCAAACAGTAAATGTTTACAATACAACTCGCTTCGTGTGCAAAACTCCCCAATGCATCAGCCATCCAACGTGTACCATCCACATAACAGCAGGGTCCAGCCTTAATCTATCACTATACATAATACATTATACACATAACATAAAAAAAATATACAACACAAAAATAAAAAAAAAAACAATGGTTCACAGTACTTATCATGGTGTGATATAAGCGCTTACTATAGACTAACAATGGAATGTCTTTAAGCGTTACAGGTCCATCAAAAATAAGAAACTATGGACATATTTACGTGAGGTTGTCCCTCAACAACTCTTCCTCTACACAGCTGAAGTCTTTCAGTACCTATTGTTCTTAACTTATAATCTATGCATTTTCTACTATTCCAAAATATCAATTGAGAACATGGTGCTCTGAGGAATCGTTATGAACTTAAAATGTCCAAACATTAATCTCCCATATAGGATAAAAGATAACCCTCCATAATTCCCATACACCTTCACACATAATACAATTACAGATGAAAACACGTGGCAATATCAGTCAGTGCCACTAATAATCACATAAAATCTAAACTTAATGATCCAGTTTCTTACAACATAATTACATCAGATTAGAGAGGAATATCATTAATCAATGTCCCCTAATACACATAAAGCGTAAAATAACAAAACTCATGCTATGAAAACAATTAATCTAAAGACAGATGATGCACCAATCACAACATTTATACACATACCTCGAATCTAAGAGCATTTACTAACACGGCTCATCAATTGACAACAGAACACTATTCATAACAATACTACAATCAAGCGTTACTACGCGATGGTAAGTTGCTTCTTCGCAAACAACGGTCATCTAACCCCGTCCATTCACCCAGAACAAAGTCAAGGACACTCACCTGCCGGGCTCCAGCTCCACTCAAGAGACTAGGGGATTAGTCTACCTGCTGGTTCCCCTATTCCGAGAAGTTCATACAAACACTGCTGACCCCCCTGCTGTCAGGGACAACATCCGCCCCAGCTGATATTCACAGATTCGCAACAAGCCACTTCCTCCTGTTTCTTCTTGGCATTCCAAATCCTCAGTAACCCTTGTCACTGCTATAATTTTGCTTGTTTTAACATTACGCTACCTCAGTATATCACCAGTCCTTTTTTAACCGAACATACTGGAGAAACAATATTAAGTGCGTGTAGTGGGACATTTTACTCATCTATACGGCCTTTCATATTTTTCTTTACATCTTCGCGGGCGTAATTACCAGAACTTCAGGAACATAAGATAATTATGAATTTTAACAATTCATTGCTTCCTTTTCTTAGTTTACACGGGCACTGTTCTGCGAGAGGCTGTTCTTTATTTAATTAAAGTAACAATTCACTTCTGCCGCTTTTTGGCTATTCCAGGGATTGAGCTGCCCAGCTTAATGAAGTGGACTTATTTGCCACATTAGAAGACAGCTGTAGACACTCAGTTCCCACTTCAGCCTATCTACACATAACACATCTGCGCCTTTCTCACGCCGTACCTCTCTCCGACACACTATGTAAACAAAAAGGAAGTTCTCTTTTCATTGAAAAGACCATCTTATGTGTATTGGTTACTCCCGCGAGCAACATTTCGTTCACAACCTTATCGCCATATCTAATTCTGAATTTGGCCGCTAGATTATTCTCTTTCATGCAGATGAACACTTTTGATTTTCATTCCCACGCCACTTGAAGCGCATTATTTATAAGCGAGGTTATTTCACAAGATGTAGCGTCTTCGTAGCCTATCAAGATATTACTTCTTCTTTATCTCAACTTTTATATTCCGATCTTTTTTTTCAGTATTTAACAGCGGTAGCGAAGTCAGTCAGGTCAGCAAAACTTACGTGAACTCTCATTACTTCTTCATCAGAACTCACGCATTTCATCTTGAATGTGTGTACACGATTTTCTTACAAAAACTACCGTTTACAGAATAGACTATTGTACTTAAATCCACTATACTACCTGCTTAAGTCTTAATTAAGGGTCATATTTACAAACAACAAGGTATCTTTAAACTCACATCAGTGCCAATTCCATCGAGAAAGCATAATAAGTCTGCTGGTTATGAGTTGACTTTAATCGCCTGGAAACGATTTTCACACCATCGTTCCCTCTCAACCTCAGAAGGGGCGAAATCACGGCATTGAGCTCTTATTTTTCCAACCTTGAAATGAAAATACTTCACGCTTATGTTGCGGCATGCTGCTTTTTGAACATGCGTCGTCATGGAACGCATTCCGTGAAAACCATTCATCTTCGGCACCTGTGCCGAAATCTTTTCATTCAGTGGAACACCGGGCAGACCCCTACCGTGAAATATCTGTTCATACAAGACACACTTAGATTTTCGGCCATCTGACAGGTCTAGTATAGAAATCCCAATCACTGAACATGTCTTTGCTGTTTGAATGAAGTAAATGTACTGCAAGTCCATACGTTCACTTCCTACAAGCGTCACCTTCGGCTCCTTGACACATCTTAGTGCACATGCTTGCAAGACATTCTCTTTCTGATCCCCTAGGATATGCAGTTCATTTACAACTTGTCTGGAAAAACTCTTCTGAGTCTCACCGAGACTTTTGCATTCTTCTTTACACTCGGCGATACTCTGGCGAACCTCACTGATCTGCCCTCCGATATGATTCATCCTTGTTTCAGTGCTTGCTTGTACATCAGCGACTCGCAGTTCCAATTGGTTTGTTCGCACTTCCGTCCGTTGCTTCCATTCCAACATCTCTCTTTGCATCTGTGTTGACTGCTCGTTAACGCGATTCACGGCGCTGGACATTCTGATTTGTTCTTCCTGCATCGTTTTCAATATTTTCTTGACTCCCCTGAGTCCTTCAGACACGGTATTCCTTATGTCACCAACCTCCTCTTTTATGAGTACTGCAATTTCTTCTGTGACTTCGGACTTTAGCCGGTCTTGTCCGCTCTTTATCTCCGACATCATCGCGAACAAACGGTCAAATTTGTCGGCTTCGCTCAGTGGATTTTTGGCTGGCTCCGGCTGTTGGGCAACCATTCCTCCAGAAAAAGACATGGTACTTTCATCCCCTTTTCTCGTTACGCCCAAGATGTGCGAAACGGGCATCGCTTCTTCGCAATTTGAAGTGCCGTCTTTGATTTCCATGTTAACTTATGTGTTATCTCCCATCAATTGAGAACACATGAGACTTGCAACGCTGATCTGTCTGATATTAATTTTACTTCCACAACAGGACAACAACCACATCATAAAATCTCCAATAAATACCGTCAAACAATAAAACATCAACAAACTATCCATTATCATAAAGCACATATACCAACTACAACGCTGGTTGGACCGCCAGGCATGAAAAACTCAACTCACAGAACAGGAAAACACTATCAAAATCCAATTGTCTAAGCACCGAAACAAATGCGAACATCAACAAATATCTTAAAACCCACATATATCAGCTATCACATTTTTTTTTCTGACCACCGGACATCCTTAACTCCAATTTTACAGCAGTATAACTCAATTAACATGACATTTCCCAAATAATGTCAACTACTGTAATGAAAATCAACATAGGTCACATCAGTGTAACATGGACATACATTCTATCTCTCTATTCCAACACCTCTGCTCTTACAGTCAAATTTCACAACAAAATACCATTACCATAAAAAAAAATACATAGATAAAGTGTGTGAAAACAACCGATAACCAGCTCTGCAGTGTATCACACAAGTACTTGCAATAATTCATCAATCGACTTCCACACTCGGACAACACAATGAACATGACATATTTCAATACACATCAACCAACAGTTCTTCAATGTATGACACATGTACAGCTTGTAACTGCGTCCTTATCGCCCTTACAAATCCTAGCTGTTACAATATACAAACATTACACATGACATAAATAATTATAGTACATGCTGGATTGCTGCTGTTACAGCCACACCGGAAAATGCTGAAAACACAGAGAGTTCTACTCACTATTGCGACTTGTTTGCAACATATCAAAACAATCGGGCCACAGGTTGGCGCGCCATATGTAATAATCTCTTTTGTGGGGGTGGCTCTACCTTTTAGACACCCTGTATGGCGTCAGCAATTGAAATTTTTCTATCTTTCTCTATCAATATATCAATATTAAGCCTCGCACATGACATGTCTCAGGGGTTACAAGAATATGAAAGATGGGTAACAAAAGACATGAATTTATTATACAAATTAAAAGACATCCAACTTTGACATGTGAAATTTGAATATTTTAAACAAGTATCCAGCTAATCAGGGTAGCTTCTCAGGGGTATTTTCCGGGCTCTTGATATGTTGCACTAAGTCTCACTTTTATAGGCACATTACCGTGTCCGCGCACTGCTCACTGCCGGCGACGGGAAATGATCCTCAGGCCCACGGAGGATGGCGGTGGTCTCGCAGTCCCTCCTCTCACCTCGACATCCAGTCCAGAAGTCCCCTCTCCACTCCCACTCCGAGCAGCATTCCATGCAACAGCATACCAAAATATCCGAGTGGCGGGTCACCATTGTCTGTAGGTTGGCTGTCCCGGTTGTTATTGTCAACGGCGCAGCAGGTGGCTTGACGAACCGGCTCGCGGCTTCCGCACGCCGAAAAATAGCCCTCCCTCGATAAGTGCACACAGCCTCGCTTTGGGAACGCGACTTATTACATCCTCCTCCCTGTCCAATGTGTCGTGCCTAGTTTATCGTTCTGGCCTCGCATTCGGGAGGACGGTGGTTCGAATCCCCGTCCGGGCATCCAGATTAGGGTTTTCCTTGGTTTCACAAATCACTCCAGGTAAATGCCGGGATGCTTCCTTAAAAAGGCCATGGCCGAATTCCTTCCCATTCCTTGCCCCCATCCTTTCCCGTCTCTAAAGACCTCGTTGTTGAGAGACGTATATCTTATGTTATGCCAAGGTATTTACATTTCCAGTCTTCTACAAGCAGTTCTTTCCTGACATTTTAATCATAATCATCCTTTAGTTAGTATCTCACTTGTAGAAGACTGAGGTATGAGTAACTACCTGGAAAGTGATCGAAAGTCACCTACCACGAATGGACCAATGTCTATATTTGTAGAGATAGACATTACAAGACATGGAAATCTCTAGGTTTATAACCGTTTCGTTTGTGGAAGTTATTTACAGAGAAAAAAGTACAGCTCACGTTACAAATTTCAGAACTTTTCTGTTCACTGTAAATTGAGGACAGCTATATTTCCAAAACTGTTTGGCCATTTAACCACAAGAGTTATGCATTGTTAAATTAAAATAACAATCATATTAATGGATTCCATACTGAATACTTGGACAAACGTTATGAATATTAATTAAACTCAATGAAATACTGCATTGTTTCACTTTATTTTATTAGATGGGCGGGCGGAAATTGTACCATTGTGCGTATTCTCATCATTTGAATGCGCGCAATATTTGGAGTGATAACTGAACTCGGTAGAATATTTTGCAGTTCACATCTTTGGTGGAAGCTGTGGTAACTCGTGGAAAAGCAGCTGAATTCAACTTCGGACGGCAGTACAGTGTAAAACCTTCATTTATTATCAGGACGTTTCTTACAACTGTTGGCTGTGGACATTGTTCGTTTAATTGTACTGTGTTGTTTATTTGATTCTCATTTTCTAACTGAAATTTCAATCGTCGTGTAAGAATCATACAATAAATAAATAATAATTAGTATTTAATTCCACCAACATAATAACAAGTGTTTGACGCATTCAGCGGCATGCTGCTTGCAATAACCCTTCACAACACCCCTATCAGCGTGATAAGCAGTCACAACTGTTTTTAAGTGCCTCATTATATTATTACTAGTTTAAACACCCTTCAAAAATGACGAGTATCGTCTATGGTGGTAATAGGAATTTTTTCTGGAAAAGTTCTAACCAAAAACTAATAAATTTTAATTATAATCTTATTTTGATATTTTTCATAATGTTTTTAATAACTTCATTTGGTTTTTAATGACGGAAATTTATATTGTTATTAAAAAGTTTCTAAGTTAGGTATAATTTCAAAAACGAATATTTATTTTTTTATTTCGTGATTACTTTCGTTCCGTGTAAAGTTTTTAATAAATTTCTCTGTTTCTTACCTTCCGTCAAAAAAATTCTTTGGTTGTGACGTGGTTCTAGTAACTCCTACAGAGAACATATTGTAAACATCTGAAGCTCTTCTCCCTACACGAATTTCTGCATCTAGTCATCTTAAATAAACAAAAAGCAGTAGGTAAATTTAAACGAACATCACACTATAATTTTTTAATATCTGCCTCACCTTTTATTTTTATCTCTTTCCTTCGTATTTTTATGCAGTTACTTCTACAGGAGACAATTGCCTTTTCTGTGGGATCGCGGTTAAATTTTCTTTTAACAATGTATGTGAAAATAAAATCAAATGTAGTTTTTTGTTGTTGAAAATTACACTTCCTTTCAACAATTTCAAATATTACCAAGTGCAGTTACTGATTTGAAATTCCTGGGTAAGTAGTGCTATGGTGGCGGTCAGTATAATTAACACTTCGGCCATCATCGGACTCACCGAGCATTGCCGAACTATCGAATTCACGTCCATTCTCCAGGCGTTACGCATCCCATTGAGGTTGAATTCATTTTTGTAAATCAATTTCCCTTTTAAATAAAATTTATTTTGCGATCTATGATTACACCCCCGTCTTTGTTCAGTCTAGGCAGACAGGCAGAGCACTTGCTTTAAGCCGCCAGGTTTTAGTTAGCCTCATTTACGCGGGAAGAATGGACAGCCTAGGTTAGTATCTGGTAAAGTTCTATATCCCAGCCGATATAGGGTTTTGCTAATTGAAGGTGGGATTAATATTGATCCTGTTTTGTATTACTAGCTGTGGTGGCATCAATTTTCTAAGCAAATACCAGTGTGATTTTTTTCTACCGAATCGTGTTTGGTTCTAAGTTAAACTTATTTTCATTCGTCTATAGGAGCTGTTTATATTAGGTCTTTGGTATTTTTTTTTTAAATGTGTAATTACCTTGACTTTGTGACATTTAAGGCAGCCTCACGTAGTCTACATGACCAAAGGTAAGCGTATTAATTCATGAGATAGAGTTGCCCAGACTCTCTTTAACCTTCGATAAATTGACTCCTTGTCACAACACCACAGACAATATAATGTTTGTAGTAAAATACCTAAGCCGGAATTTTGTGAATCTGACAACTTTACTTTGCACCTTCCTTGGCTTAATATCAGCAGATCTTTGCCATGTGGTTGACCTTGGAATGTAGTGGTGGCGAATGGCAGCTGTGTGTTATATTTGGCAATATATGGTATAGGCATACAATAAATTTTACTGGGACAAGAGTCAACAACTTTAGAGGGAGAAAGCAAGTGGGATTAGAGATATGTTGTATGTGAGAGATTCAAGCATGTGGACTGGAAGTATGTTAGATTGCACCGATACTAAAAAGAACGCCCACTTAATAACTTGCTACCACGAGACTTAACATTCTACTGCTGTGTTCTCAATTTTGTAATGTATTGTTTATCCTGTTTACCAACGTATTAAAATTACTCGGAAGGTATCAATCTTTTCTGATTTCGACGTCATGCGCTGACGTATTAGAAAACTTGGATGTGTATCTGAACTCATAACTTGGTATCGTTGCCTCATTCATAAAGCTGCAGTTGCGAATTACAGCTTACATTTTCGCAATAGTTTTGAATCAAAGAGGAAATGGCATAACTACAGATGAAGTAGACGGAACGAACTGAGGAGTCCCTTGCATTCTGGCGACCCTTAACAGGATTGTTTTCTTTTTTCCTTATCTATTTTGAAGTGCATGGACCTGTAATCGTGGGGCGTTTTTTTAATTTTTTTCCCCTTCAGTCACGTGATACAAAACGTGAATATTAAGAGTGAAACTTAGATGTCCTGCGCGAATGATACACGATGAATAGCGGGTTTGGTGGTTTGTAGTAGGATGAAAGAAGGATCGTTTTATTTGTAATAATTGTTTATTTATTAGCTTAAATAAGTACATAGAAAAAACACTTGCAAAGTTTTACGAAACAATTAGAAATAATGGGATGCTTCCCTAATAGAAACAAAAATATCCGAAAAGCTTCTTACTCCAGAAAACACAGTTTACCGATAACTCTTTCATATGTGATTCTTCTATCTAGCGGTAATGCGATCTCTGTTCATGGACGACATTGAAGCCTACCAGCCTGACTCTGAATTATCGCATAACCGTGACCTTTATTGTTAATAATTTTGGCATTTACGGATTGAATTTTGTAAAATTCCTTTCTTAATTAATGACATTACAAAAGTGGATAATTTAATTTTAAAATGATACGACATTTATCTATTTTGTTTAAATATGAAAGGGGAAGAATAGTTAACCACAAAAAACTTTTAGAAGTAATATATATGATACTGCAGTTATCTACGTACAGTTATGGTCAACCACTGCTCTAGTCCTTATTGGCACAGAGAGCTTAGATGGCGTTGTCCGAGCTCAAAAGTTAGAAGTGTGGCGGCGGTGAGTCTCCGGGGATGTCGGTATATCCGGTCCAACGAGGCAGGCCGGCTGATACATATTCATGGTGAGGCGACCCGCAAGGAGCAGACCGCCGCTGATGACTTGCGCGATTCGATTATTGTCAGCTGCGGCCGCGCCTGTCCCGCGGCGCTGCAACAAATTCTCTCGACACTCAGATAACCTGGAGTCCTGTTACACCGCACAATTCTGTCGCTAGCAGACACAGTGGATGAAGCTACAGCTGGATGCCTCGCAGTTTACTGTGTCTGTACACTGAGATAGCGTGAATATCACATACCAGGTTAAGAAGAAAAGTTCTCCCCCTGGCGCAGAGGTTAATTGCGATCAGTTCACTATTTTGTAACGGGTTACAGTAACGAACGGTCAAGGTTCAATTTAATCTTCTTCCTCTATGAACACCTTGCTCGTGTCCGGGTGTAACGGCTACAGCGGGGAATGTTTAGCACTTATAACGATATAATCGGTAAATCTCTGTATGTTCTGTAAAGCGAGGATCCACGGTGAGTATATTGTAATTTAGCTACTGAATAATTTAAGTTGGTAGTATGAGATTTTATGTTAGCAGTTGGTAACGCGGCCTCTGTAGCAGTCGCAATAATCCGGCAAATGTGTGTGAAGTGATAATGGCCGTAAGACACGAGGATTGTTAGAATTAACGTCCCTGAGAGGCGACTAACAAAATGGAGTTATATATTTGTTCTTCTGATTTTTAAATAGTGTTTACTGAAGAGTTAATATTGTAAAAGCTTGAGAGAAAACTGACTACGAAATATATATCGTGAATAATACCGAAAGTGGATTTTTAATTTCAAACTGTTCCCATCAGTAATTGAAGTTTCATGTTTAACTATTAAATTTCGTCTAACGTGGGCTTTCATCAAAGATACCATGGCCAAATGGTTTATCAAATTCTGCGACGTGCCCGCCCTTGCGGTAATATGTTGAGTAGTGTTCAGTCTGCCAGTAAAGGCCCCTGCCAGGCAGACCTCACACACAACGCGCCTGCACGCCGGGAGACATATACGACTCCAAACAGGCGCAGAGGCATCAAAACAAACCAGGAAAATAAATAGAATCATCTAGAGGCTAAGTGGGACTTTTTCTTACAGAGGTCGCCGTACTACCACACAACGGTATTCCTGCGCCAGGACGCCTATATAAGCGTAGCCGGCAGCTCCACCGACAGTTCCGACCTGACCGCTGAACCAGCGTCAACTACGGAAGACCACCGGAAGTTCACGAGAAGTAGAAGCCGTCACTCTACCCCGGATCAGGACCAGGCTACAATTCTCAACGGTATCTGATAACTGTAGCCCACAATTGTTTATGGTTTACCAGTTGTATTTGTGTTCAGAGTAATAAACCTCAAGGAACCGTTAAGTGTAGTTCACTTCAGTGGCGACAAGGTTGGGATAAGAACTCTCGACCATCATGGCTACGCCAGCAGCACCTACGGAATTTCAACAGTTCCTCCAAGGACTTCTACATCAGTTCACAGCAATATTCGCAGAATCTCAGAGACAACTGATTGCGGAAGTCAGGAATCTCCACCACCCCACGGCCCCGCCTCCGTTCCCAGCATTCAACGACGACGTCGAGGAATGGGAAACCTACGAGAAGCGCATAAGACAACACTTCGCAATTCATCACATATCCAAAGAAGAAGACCAGCGTGCATATTTCCTTTCCTGGAACCAATCGAAGATGTATGTCTTGCTCACCAAACTTCAGCCACAAGACCCCGACACCCTCACCTTCACGACCATCTGTACGACACTGAATGCATACTACAGACGCCGGTACCATGTCGTCGCGGCCCGCGTCGAATTCTATCAATGCCGGAAGAAGCCCAATCAGACGTATCGCCAGTGGGCGGCCGAACTCCAAGGCCTTAGCAGAAAATGTAAGTTTCAAACTCGTAGTTCCCACGAATCCTACGCCGACGACATGGTGCGTGATCACATCATACAGGCTGCACCAGATGCCGCATTCCGGCATGACGCCCTCAAGTTAGAGGACCCATCCCTGGAGCAGGTCATCGAACTTGCCTACAAATTCGAAATATCTACGGCCGCAGATCGCCGCATAGAGTCCTGGGCGGATGTGGCCGCAATCCGAACCGACGTAGAGGACACGGAGGACGTCGCCGCCATCCAGAGCTCCCAGTCGCGCGCTTTCCCGACACCACAACCGGGGACCGCTTCCTCAGAAGGATATCGAACCGGCCCGTTCCGGCCGGGGCACCAAGTCTCGGCAGCAGCAGCGGATCCCGCAGCGCCGACGCCGCAGCCCGCTCCTCCTGCCCTCCTGCCCCGCCTGTTATTCAGCACATGAGAGGGAAAATTGTCCGGGACCGTTGGGCTGAATGCTCACGTTGCGGCAAGGAGGGACACCTGGCGTCCGTCTGCCGCACCAACACCACCAATGCCAATCCCGGCTCTCGCCGCCCAAGGTCTTACCAAGACGGGTTGAGTGGCACACCTATGGATATCAATCAGGTAGACACTTCGACAGTATCCAAACTTTTTATCGACGTGACGGTAAATGGCAAGCCTCTGTGCCTACAAGTCGACACAGGAGCAGCAGTCTCATTGCTTAATTATACTACTTATGTGCAAATTGGCTCGCCCCCCCTCTCGCCGGCCCCCAAGCGCCTCCTGACATACAACAAACAGGAAATAGCACTCCTGGGACAATTCACAGCAAACGTCATGTATAAGTCTGTACATCGTTCAGTCCCCTTTTTAGTAGTTAACAGTTCTCTCACAGCAGACTTATTGGACTGGACGCTTTCCGCTTATTCGGATTTTCAATTGAGGATAACATACACCTCGTATCTCAGCATGTTCCTTTTCCGGAAGTGGACGCCCTTTGCACCGAGTTTCAGGACCTGTTCTCACCAGGCGTCGGCTGTGCAAAGGACTTCGAAGCATCACTCCAACTCCGGCCGGACGTACGGCCTCGATACTTCCGGGCACGCCAGGTACCCGTAGCGCTTCAACAACCACTTCAGGAAGAACTTCAACGTCTCCAAGACGAAGGGATCCTCCAGCCGGTGCGGTTCAGCCCCTGGGCCACGCCGTTGGTCATAGTTCAGAAGCCAGGACGCCGCTTACGTCTCTGTGGTGACTTTAAAACCACAGTCAACCCGCATCTGCTGGTAGACGACTATCTACTTCCGAGACCGGACGACCTCTTCCGTAAACTAGCAGGAGGTACCTACTTTATAAAAATTGACCTGGCAGAAGCATACCTTCAAATCCCTTTGGATATCCAGTCCCGACAATACACAGTCATCAACACTCCCTCTGGCCTCTTCCAACTCAACCGGCTCATGTTCGGCTTGGCCAGTGCTCCAGCGATTTTTCAACGGTATCTCGAACAACTTCTCCAGGATATTCCGGGATGCATCAATTATCTCGACGACATAGTCGTCACGGGACCCTCCGCTGCCGAACACATGACCAACCTCCGCCTACTCTTTCTCCGCCTCCGTGCAGCAGGTTTGAAATGCAACCTTTCCAAGTGTCAATTTTTTCAACAATCCATTTCCTACCTGGGTCACATCATCGCTCAGGAAGGCATTTCCCCAGCATTTTCCTATGTGGACGCTATTTCCAACTTACCTCAGCCTCAGGATCTACATCAGTTGAAATCTTTTTTAGGCAAGATTTCATACTACAGAAAATTTATACCCTCGGCAGCACTAGTGGCAGCACCCCTGTACCACCTCTGTCGCAAGAATATTCCGTTCCGTTGGACCCCAGCTTGCGAGACCGCATTCCACACCCTTAAACAGCAGCTCAAGTCCGCAGCATGCCTCATGCCATATACTCCAAACCTCCCCTTGATACTTGCCACAGATGCATCCGATTACGGTGTGGGGGCAGTTCTGTCTCATAAATTACCAGATGGCACGGAACGCCCCGTAGCTTACATCTCCAAAGCCCTATCGGCTGCCCAGCTTAAATATTCTCAAATCGAGAAAGAGGCGCTAGCTATTGTTTTTGCCTGCTCCAAATTCTATTCCCTTTTATATGGGATTTCTTTTCATCTCATTACCGACCACAAGCCACTCCTATCACTATTTGATCCGTCCACACGTCTGCCTACCAAAACATCCCACCGCATCCAGCGTTGGGCACTATTCCTGTCCCAGTTCAGATATACCATGCATTTCCGTACCACCTCCAGGCATGCCAATGCAGACGCCTTATCCAGACTACCGCAAGGACCAGACCTTGCCTTCGACAATTCGGAACTTCTTGTGTTCCAGATCGACAATGACATACAAGAAGCACTGAAGACATTTCCAGTCACGGCCTCAAAAGTCGCTGCAGCCACAGTAGAGGACCCCCTCCTCCGTGTCATCCGACACCACATCCAACACGGTTGGCAAACACGTTCCCCTCCACGCCATCATCAAGACCTCCAGTTCTACTACTCCATCCGCCACCAGCTCTCAGTAGTAGAGGGAGTGCTTCTCCGCACAGAACCAAATTCCACCCCGAGGGTCGTCGTTCCGAGATCCCTACAGCCGACAATCCTCCAAACTCTCCACCAAGGACACTGGGGAATTGCCCGCACCAAATCCCTTGCCAGACGCCATGTATTCTGGATCGGCCTTACCAAGGATGTCACGGAGATGGTGCGGCGCTGTACCATCTGTGCCCGACAACTGCCCCGCCCCCCTCAAAAGTTCCTTTCCTGGCCGGCACCGTCCGGACCCTGGGAACGCATTCACCTCGACTTCGCTGGCCCATTCCTAGGCCACCAGTGGCTCTTAGTGACGGATGCCTTTTCCCACTTCCCATATGTCGTCCGTTGCTCCACAATCACCACAGAGGTCACCATTTCAGCCCTCACGAAAATCTTTTCCATCGAAGGATTACCATACACCATCATCACAGATAACGGACCGCAATTTCGAAGTCGGGAATTCCTATCCTTCTTTACCGCCAACAATATCCAACACCTCCTCACCCCGCCCTTCCACCACCAATCTAACGGGGAGGCGGAACGGCTAGTCAGAACATTCAAAACCCAAATGACCAAATACACCACAAGTCACAAACTCGAAGAGGCATTGACACTCTTCCTCAGTTCCTATCGAACCACTCCAGTGGGGGCTAAAAGCCCGGCGGAATTGCTGCATGGCCGCCAAACTCGCACTCTCCTCCATCTCCTCTTACCCCCTCCCAAAGTACAGGTACCTTCGGGCCCATTCCGTTTCACCCCGGGCTCCCTAGTCTGGGCCCGCGGGTTTGGCTCCCAGGCCGGTTGACTTCCGGGGGTCATCCAGCGGCCCCGGGGCCGCCAACTGTTCGACGTCAGCCTGGATGGCCGGGTAGTACGACGCCATCGAAACCAACTACGTCCCCGTTACCCCACGGCACCGTCCTCTTCCACCACGGCACGGCTATCCACTTCTTCCTGTCCTTCCCCGCCCCCTCCACCACTCCTGCCGTCTAACCGTTGCTCAGGGACAGTTACAGCGCCACCACCGACGCCACAACCTGTCGGTAGCTCCGACACCCTTCAGCCGCAGCCTCTCGACCACCTGCGGGGACCATCTTCAGCGCCCCCCGTACAGCCCCCGGCCATCGACGCTGACGAACCGATGCCGTTAGCTCCACAGGTACCTCCATCACAACCTGCACTACGACGCAGGTCGGCACGCATCGCCAGGAGAACAGCTCCGTACTCCCCCGGAGGTAGCCTTCATAGTCTGCTCCAGGGCGCCGCGGCAGACGACCTCGCAGACGTCGCAGACATCGCTTCCCCCCCCCCCCCCGGAGGGAGGTATGTTCAGTCTGCCAGTAAAGGCCCCTGCCAGGCAGACCTCACACACAACGCGCCTGCACGCCGGGAGACATATACGACTCCAAACAGGCGCAGAGGCATCAAAACAAACCAGGAAAATAAATAGAATCATCTAGAGGCTAAGTGGGACTTTTTCTTACAGAGGTCGCCGTACTACCACACAACGGTATTCCTGCGCCAGGCCGCCTATATAAGCGTAGCCGGCAGCTCCACCGACAGTTCCGACCTGACCGCTGAACCAGCGTCAACTACGGAAGACCACCGGAAGTTCACGAGAAGTAGAAGCCGTCACTCTACCCCGGATCAGGACCAGGCTACAATTCTCAACGGTCATCTGATAACTGTGCCCACAATTGTTTATGGTTTACCAGTTGTATTTGTGTTCAGAGTAATAAACCTCAAGGAACCGTTAAGTGTAGTTCACTTCAAGTAGCTTGCAAATGGCTCAGAAAATGTTATCTAACTTGAATGGAAAAAAAACGAAGACACAAAGGGTTTTACGGTACACACTCCTGGGAAACGTCTGGGTTTCCCGTAACCTTCTCCAGTGTGACAGTGTCCAAGAAGGTCATACATCTGATTTTGGAAAAAAAAGAAAAAAAGAAACTACAAGCCCGGATCAAAGATTTTGGGTACAATACTATTACAGAAGCTGTAGAAATCATAAAAAAACTGGTTCTTTAGTTAACAGAAACACTGGTTGTCGACTCTGTGCGGCCTGGAAAGCAGGTATCAAAATGCTGAACCAGCTTCGTCTCGGTAACGAGCTGAAGAGTGGGTAACGTCACTGCGCTGGAATAGCTTTTGTCTTCCACCCTTTCGGTGGCAGTGCGTAAACAAACAGTTAATCAGTGACATCTATGATTGAAAATGAGGGCTGAGGTAGACGTCTTCGAAACGTTCCCACAATTTACGCGGCTGGAAGCCCGAGAAAGGTTTATTTAGTATTCGTAAGTGCTTTTGTAAGTGTGGATGATTGTGACAGTGTGTATATTCAATGCTGTTTGTGTTGTGAACGAGAGACGAATGAAGGGAGAGGGTTAAACCTGGTGCCATCATATTGAGACCTACTCTTTTTCAAGACACCAAATAGGACCGCCATGATTTATGTCCCTATCCGATGGACGGATCATTATTAACAGTGTCGTATGCCCTCACTGCATACGCATTGCGGAGAGGTTTGGGATTTAACCCAGGACTTTCGGCGCTATCTGGTGTCTAGGAATTGTGCACCACACCGCTCCTGCCATGAGGCGTAGTCCTGGTAATGAAACTTTCTTCTAGCACCAGGACTCGAACCCAGGTAACCCCGTGCGGCGCCGGACGACCACGGTGCCGCATCCAGTTGAGCCAACAAGGCGGGCTCAATGTAATCAGTGAAGTAATGTTATTCATAGCCTTTCTAAATTAGTCGAATTCTGTGTCTCCTTTTAAATGCATAAACTGGATTATGTAGTCGCCGTAAATTTTTCGTTTTGAAAGGTATATCGCCATCACAGTTTCATGAATAGCTGTTACAGATTTATAAGGAGTGTTTCTTCTTTTATTTTCAACAGTGAAACCGAGCGTGGTGGGTGAACGGTTACCGTTCTGGTCTCGCATTCTGGAGGACGCGGGTTCGAATCCCCGTCCGGGCATCCAGATTTGGGTTTTCCATGGTTTCCCCAAATCACTCCAGGTAAATGCCGGGATGCTTCCTTCAAAAAGGTCATGGCCGAATTCCTTCCCGTTCCTTGCCCCAATCCCATCCTACCACTGATGACCTTAGCAGTCGACGAGGCGAGGCGTAAAGCCCAAGCAAAAAAAAAAAAAAAATCAACAGAGAAGAAATTTACAAAAGTTTCTAGCAATGTAATGAGAAGAACACCCTTTTGAATAATAAGTAAACTATTAATGCCTCCTACTTGGTGGAATCGGAGATTTCTACGAGTAATTTAATATGAATCTTCATGGGTATAACACGAAATTTTGTTTTTTAAGCATATCATTTTGACTGCGTTTCTGCTTTCATATTCAAATTTCCAACTGCTGTAATCGCGAAGACAACTTACTATGCCTCGTAGCTTGTTCTAAACTATGAATCATTTTACTTATGAACATTAGGCTCATGCCGAAATCAGTAAAGAAGATGTTTCTTATTGTGGAATGCAGGAAAATTTATATTTGTTACTGGAGAGGTGAAACATGTTTAGAGATAAATCGTAATGAGATATTTTTGTTGGAAACGTAGCTGTTGTGGTTTCAAAACTGTAATATTATTTTTACGTTACCTTAAGCACAGGGGCTGGTATATTGGGTCGCTTGATCTCTAAAGCGGGTTAGTCGTTCCCGGACGCTGTGCCGGCCAGCTGTTTGTATTCATGGTTATGGGAGCGTCCAACTAGAGGGCTTACACACAAAATGGATTAGAGCGAGCTCTTTGATGCTCATTTGCGCCGAGACGGCGTGTTTTGCGAGCTGGTGGGTGAGAAGAGCGGTGAATGAAGCACCCTACTCGACGACCCCTCCACGTGTTATGAATTCATGACGTTTCACTGTGTCTCCCCTCACGACCAGCGTCTGGTAACTGTTGCGACTCAAACACCATTTCAAACACAGCAGAATGCCTGTCACACAAGTGAATTCTTTGGTCTAGTTTGCAATAAAAATTGTGTTTAGGAATGCGTAGGTAAGATCCATAATATTATCCCATGAATGTTTTTATTTTAAGTCTTTTCAGAACACATTTATTTATTCAATACATGAGAATTCTTTCTACGACGAAAAATTTAATTATTTAATT
>JARYHS010010073.1:0-50029 GCA_031002005.1 Vandiemenella viatica
ACATAATTTCAGTTATAAGATATCTACCAAGCGTTGGAAACGGTAATGTTCATAGGCATCTATCTGTAGGTTCATATGTCCATCTCACAGTTTTTCAGAAATCTGCATAGCAGTGTGAAGATCCTAGCGTCGTCGGTCGCGAGGATGTGTGACACTTTTGATGGTTGGCCGTGACCTAATTTTTCCAATAGTTCTATTAGGTCTGTGGTGTTGTTGTATCTGTTCTTGTAGATGAAGAGGTTATGGTCCATGAACCCTATGCTCATCTCATCGCATCCGCATAAGGGGCTTTGAACTATGTTTATTCTGTTAAGGTGTGCGGAGAAGCAGCCATGGTTTAACTTTAGTCTGGAGATGGTTGCGATAGTTTTTCTTGGGATCTTGAGTTGTTGGTACCACTGCTGTTTAGGGATGACGGGGTGGATCTGTCCATAGTGTATTCCTTTGACCAGTTGTGACTCCTCCGACTCTCTGTTCCATGATTCTCTTGCTTCTTTTTTGCGATTGTCATTAGGTCCCTCACAGTTACGAACGGATAGGCACTGGCTTCCTCGCATGCAAAATTCGCCAGCTGGTCCACCTGTTCGTTTCCTTCTAAGCCGATGTGAGCTTTCACCCACACAAACACCAGCGTTTTGCATTTCTGTTTCACCAGGTATGCTGCTTCCACGATGTTGCATAAAATACTGTCTTTGTTGGCAACTTGTGTGTGTCCTTGCAGGCTGGTCAACGACGAGCGAGAGTCTGATATTATGACCGATGTTGTGTTAACCAAAACCTCAGCATACTCAATTGCCTTCTGAATTGCCACCATTTCCGCTGTGAAGACGGATGTTTCGCCGGATAGTCTGAACATACCTTATCGCTTCCTCTTTAGATCCAAGTATGCACAGCCCCCTGATGAATTGGATTTCGACCCATCTGTGTAGATGAGGGATGCGTTTGGCCATTGCGCAAGGAATTCTGCCAGCTTAGCAGTACTGCCATGTCTGGGGTCTTCAAGAATGATGTCGGTTCTCATGTTGAGTGGAGTAACAGTTGCTTCGTATGGCATACCAAACTCTGTAAGAAGGTATGTCGACATTATGTTGTTGTTGTATCTATTGTTTTCGTATAGTGCGGTTATTAGTATTGGGGTCTTTTTGCGTGGACAGTATCTCCCGCAAGTCAGCTAGTTTCCAAGGGCCTCAATTTTCTGGATGAGGGTGTTGTTATTAATCTTCTTTTGTTTAAGTAGGAACTGTTTACAGAGTTGCATACATCGTATGTGGAGAGGTGGCTCTAATGCTTCTACCAGTAGTGCATTAGTGTGTGTTGACGTCATAGCCCCTGTGCATATTCTTAGTGCTTTGTACTGCAATCTGACGAGGCTTTGAAGGGTGTTATCCGCTGCTGATCCGTAGAATATGCATGTGTAGTCAAAATGTGGTCTGATGAGTGATTGGTGTAAAGTCAGGGCTACTTTTGGGTCTGTACCCTAACAAGGTTTTGTGGTTGCTTTCACTGACATTAAGTGCCGTCTCACATTTGCTTGAAATGTCTTTGATTTGGTGTTTCCAGTTAAGCTAGTTACCTATTGTAACGCCCAGGTATTTTACAACTCGTCGATATGGGAAGTTGAAAGATCTGCTCTGTACCTCGTCCATATCAATGATTCTACGTCTGCTATAAATTGACACTGCTGGCTTGGTTTT
Source organism: Vandiemenella viatica (assembly GCA_031002005.1). Classification (NCBI taxonomy): domain Eukaryota; kingdom Metazoa; phylum Arthropoda; class Insecta; order Orthoptera; family Morabidae; genus Vandiemenella; species Vandiemenella viatica. Next base: position 1,695 of record JARYHS010010073.1, read on the forward strand.
TGATATGTCCATTCTGTTGTTCCTGAGCCATTGCCGTAGTCAATCGACCAGGTAATCTAGGGCGTTTTTGCAATCAACTAACTCGTTCATCATTATATAGAAGCATAAGTTGTCTGCGCACTGAAGTATCATCACATTTCCTATTACCAGTCTCGCGAGGTCAGTGGTATAGTTGTTGAACAGCAACGGGGAGAGCGTGGAGCCTTGAGGGAGACCTCAAGTTGCTATTCGATGGCCGACTATTGTACCATTTATGTGAATCTCTAGCAACCTCCCTGCTTGCAATGAGATGAGGTTAGCTACAAATTCGCTAGGTAGTCCTGTGTTCAATAGCTTCCTAGAGAGAACTGATGGCACCACATTGTCATAAGCATTCGTTAGATCCACATACAAGGCCATGAGATACGCGTTAGAGCGATAGCATTCGTAGATATCTGTCATGAGGTGTGCTACTACCTCTATGGTACCCTTGCCTTCCCTGAAGCCCATTTGTTGCCATGGTAGTCGGTTGTTGTTTTCTAGATACCACTCTAGCTGGTGTTTAACCATCCGTTCAAAAGTTTTGCGAATACAGGATGGTCCTACACTTACGCGCTTCATCTCCGGTACATTCACGCGTTTGTTCCACACGGCGTTTATCAGTCTTACAAATATGTTCTTCGCTAGGCTTGGGAGGAATGAGATCATGCTATAATGGATGTTATCTGGGCAGGGGGCACTGTTATTGTTGTGTTTAAGTGCCGCATTAAATTCCTCTTCCGAAGCTGTGGCTTGGGTAAAGTTGCGTAAAATGTCCTCCGCAACCAGTATAATGGAGAAGTATTAAGTGTAGTTCCTTTCACAATCTGGAAGCCTTTTATTTTTCTCCAAATCTCTTTTATTGGAGACGTTCTGTTGAGAGAGTCACAGAAGTCTGTCCAGCCTTGGCGTTTTTTCTCCTTTAGAACTCTTTTGGTCCTTGCTTCTATCTTCCCGAGATAAATATAGTTCTCTTCTGTCACCGAGTATTTGTATCTCCTGAGAGCCATCTGTCTTTCTTTTACCGCTAGCTGACAGTCTTTATCCCACCAAGGGGGTGATTTCCTATGGTAGGTGCACGGTCTAATCTAGGGGATAGCTTTCATTGCTGCCTTTTCAATGGCTGTCATAAGTGATTGGTAGTCGGCTACTTCGTCATCCGAGAATTCGAAGCCCTTGAGATTTCTTGTTCCTTCTGAATCGTACTTCAACCAATCCGCGTTTGGTTTCTTCCAGTGGTATGACAATCGTATCGGCGTTGTTGTTTGTGTGCCCTCGAATTTCTGATTGGGAGGTGTTATTATGATCTGAAAATGATCCGACCCCAATGGGTTGGTGAAAATCTTCCATTCTATGTCGAAGGCCAAATCCGGGGAGATGAGTGATATATCCACAGCCGATTTACGTTCTGTGGGTCTATGGTGCCTCGTTTCTGATCCGTCGTTCAGTAGGACCAAGTTCATTTCTTACAGTAAATCTATTACCACTTTGCCTATTGCACAGTTGGATTCACTTCCCCACAGTTAGTGGTTGACGTTTAGATCCGCCATTATTAGCATTGGAGGGGTTAATTGCTTTATTACCTGACGAATTTCTCTTTTAGAGACTGGAGTTTGAGGGGATCTATAGATTGAGCCAACTACTATTTTTCTGTGGTTCCTGCCAGTGCTGCCATTTCTACGGATTTATCCACAGATCTACAGATTTTTATAAAAAGTTAGGATTTTCGGATTTTGTAAAATATCTACGAATTTTTGCTATTTTTTACTATTTGTTGATTTTTCCTTATATTGGTGTTTTCTTAAACTTTGAGTATATAGGATTCATGCATTACATAATTGTTAATCGTTTCCTTGCAACCGCTAATGTAAACGAACGATTGAAATAAAGCTCGTATTTTGTTTGCTTATAGATTTTATAGAACTTAAAAGACCGTGATACAGAACTCTTAGTGCACTCTCTCTTTATGCAGTGCGTTCCGAGAAGGCTTAACCAATCCACGAGAGTCAAAGTGTTCCCAGTATTTAACATTTCCTGTTACCGAAGATATGCTAAATTTAATGTCAATAAAGAAAATAGATAATGTACATAGCATGCTTGTAGGGCAGAAGCTATAGCTTCGGCAGTCTCCTCTGTTGTATATCCCTCCGTATCCTCCTGCATTTTGTAAGCCCATGGGCTTACACCTCTTTCAGTATTCACTCATTATCTTCCACCTGTTGTGTTGTTGATCCGGAACGGTAACTTGAGATCGAAGTAGCACTACAACTGTGTTCCCACGAAATCCAATAGCTAGCTCACACTACTTGGAACAACACGCGCGTAAACAAGGAAGCGATCCGCACTGTTCGATGGCTCAGAGCGAACTGCCTTTTGACCTTATCGGTATATATTGCTAAACATTATGTATTGTGAAATTCCCTTGCTTGCCATGAATTCTATAATGTTTCCTTTCATTAATGGCTCCTGAGACTAATTTTTATTGTTTATGTGCACAATGTGAAGTTAATGTTGTTTGTTGTTACCTTATTTCATGCATATTTTGCTAATAGCTTTACTTAATTTCATTGAATATTCCTGAATCAAAATAACGTCAAATTCAATCATAGTTTGCTTCAGTTAATCGGATAATTGTAAGGTCTAGGCATTTCATTGGTATTTTTCATTAATTTATATTAATGGTGATAGTAAATATGCCTAGTAGTTTAATTGCCAGAAGACTAAATAAATCTTAGTTGTCAGTTTTCCTATAATCCTGCACCTGTTGGATTCTTGCCCATAGAATTATCATAAATTCAAAAATCATTTATAAATTTCAAAATTTTATCACCCACATCCCTGCCTAAACCCATCTACTACAAACTTTAAATACGTTCATAAATAATCGGCAACAAAATAGTACACAAGTAACAATACCTTGTCCTACAAAAATGCCATCGAATTCTAAGATCATGCCCTAACCTATCACATATATGGTTGCATAAAAATGATACATGAGTTTGTATTGATATAGTAAAAATGAAACATAACTTCACAAAATTGTTTTACAACGAAATGAACATATTACATCCATGGGTCCGACGTAGAACATTTTACTATGAAAGGTAGATAATCCAAGTTCATGTGAAAATCATGCTCGCAGCTAATGGTCCTCAGTGTGTGGATTCATCGGAGAGAGAGTACGTAATCACGCAAATCGCTCTGCTCAGATTCGTTAAAGGGTGTAGAACCAATTGCGCGAACACTATGCCTTATAGACTGGTTAAGGTTTACTGTGACTGTGGCTGCACAGATCAATAGAACGGCCAGATAGGAGCCGTCCTCCACACAAAATCAAGCAATGCCAAGTACGGCGTCACATAGAACCCCTGTGCTATCAGCTTGCAACTAAGTGAAGACATATGTACTTGCAAATCCGGCTGTACTAGGCGGATTCAAGTCTCGACTGTCCATCTCTACTGTCGCTGATCAAGGCGAACTATACTGCACCGCTATCGCTGATAGAGTTAGTGGTACTGATCCTCTGTCACAGCTGAAAGCCCTCTCCCCTTCCAATTTTTTGTTCGGTTCCAATCAACTGTCCGCCGCGTTTCACAAGCGAACAAAATTCCAAGAAAGGTTGGACTCACGTCCTTATATAATATTTCACCAAGTCTATCCTGGCCTGTGGGATTATTTTTCCTTGAAAGGAATAGCGACCTGGGCAGTAAGCCATAAATTCAAGTAGGCTGACGTGTGGCCATTCATGTGTACTTTCCCCATTGAAAAGGCTGGTGGGTGGGTAATTTGGCTAACAGTCTCTCCTTCCCCGTCCATTCAGAACAGTTTTGTTCCGGAGTGGGCCCGCCACGAGCTAGAATCTCAGGTAATCAATTGACCATATCCTGGCTCCACCGAGGCGAGACTGTTCGTGTCTCCTAATTGAAACATCTTAAACGTGAAACTAAAATTTATTATAGTGTCAATAACTATTCTGATTAAAGATTATGGGAGATATGTCTCATTAAAACTACAAAGGAGGCTTAGGTATGTAATCTCCCCTATAAAACGATTGTATTTGTTCCTAATAACACTGACCACCTGACAAGATCAGAATTGCTATCGAAATAACCTCAAGAAAGATGTACAAATCGGCTTAAGATCGAGTCACGTGACGGGAAAAATATTTGGAATATGCTGCTTTGGTATCAGGGCAGATTTGAGCAACATAATGCCAGCCGAAACCTTACCAAAGATCCAAACATATCGCTGTGCATAGAGAATAGAACATATGACAGAAGCTTCATTCGATGAGACGGTGTTTAGCTGAAATGTGCTACTGGCATTTTTAGCCATAATTACATTTGTATAAATGCGAAGCCATTTATACAAGATTGAGAAACTGACATGTTCACTATTAGGCTGTAAGCATTATTAGCCTGTACTCCTTCTCCAGAAAGATTAAATCCACTTTCTATTTAAAATTTGTTAAATTATGTTACTACAATACGAAACATCAGCCTGAGCTCCCAGCTGAAACTCCTTGTCCGTAAACTTTCCGGTGAAAACATGGCGAGCAGGTCGCGGCAGATATTGTATCCATGTAAAATAAAAGCATTGTTAGTAACGAGTTAGCGCATGCCGAGGTGGTCGCGCGCGCCTCCACCCTCGCCGCTATCCTCAACGCTCACCGCGATTTCGATGAGAGAACAAAGTATTTTGTTTTCACCTCACGGCCTAGAGTGCTACTGGAGGTTTGCTTGGTTTTGATTGGTAGAGCTATGTCAAGGTCACGTGATCCAGCTTCTAAACTTCACTATGCAGTTTGGCTTTCGTATTGTACAGAGTGGTGTTTTTTAATATTGTTTTGTTTTAAATATTGATTTATTTAATGGGTATCACTTCATTTTACACAACTGAAGAAATAAATTTACAATCTACTGACAATGACAATGCTACCTTCTGATTTAAATAAATTATTGTATGAAATAATATGTACAGATTTTTTTATGAATTGAACACCTACGGAAAAGTAATTGTTTCAAGCAATTAAGTCAGCGGTAGATAAATTACAACAAATTATATACAATAATTTAAATAATTAATCATTGTTAGTGACTGGACTGATTATTCAGATATTATTACACATCATATACCAACCGAAATGGAACATCAAACAGACAATTCAGTCCGACAACAATAAATATAAATTTAAAGAAGGTAAAAAGAATTATTTCTCGCGTTAATTATTTTTTTTTTTAAATGTTGACTGAATTTGAAATGGAAAATTCTGATTTTTAAATGGGAATTCTGATTTTGGATTGAAAAATTCTAAATTTGACTTGAAAATTCTTTGTTAAACGGTAAATTACTTTATTTACCATAATTATCATTAATTTATAGTCATTAATTTTCCTCAGCATTTATTGGATTGTTGTGGTAACTGTCAAAAAATGTAACTTCTCCAGTTTGTCCAGGATTTTAATGTAAATATATTGATAAGTTTGTTGTGTCTTTCGTATGTGGGCATGGAATCAGTCTGCATGATTTTTCAGATCCTGATTTAAATGGTGACATTCATCAAGCGTTTATCTCTATTCATTTATTTGGTGTTAACTGAACTCTCCGTTAACAGCCGTAGAAGGTAGCCACCACTCGTATGTGGCTACTGACATACAATCATCATCCCTATCGTTATCTTTTTTTTTTTTTTTTTTACTGCTTTACGCCTCGTCGACGGCTAACGTCATTAGAGGCGGGATGGGACTGGGGACAAGAAATGGGAAGGAATTTGGCCTCGGCCTTTTTGAAGGAAGCATCCCGGCATTCGCCTGGAGTGATTTGGGGACACCATGGAAAACCCAAATCTGAATGCCCGGACGGGGAATCGAACCCGCGTCCTCCCGAATGCGAGGCCATAACGTTAACCGTTCACCCACCCACCATGCTCGGTCTTATCGTTATCACTTCCATGAATCATTGCAGGTTAAATAAAGTAAATGATACTAGTGTTAAACACAAAATATAAACAATTTACAACGTGTGGCACATACAAGGGTTTACAAAACACTGGTGAACGCTAACAGCTATACTTCGACTTCTACCTTCATCTACAACGTGACCTGCTCTACATGTTTTCACATGTTTTCGCCCTTAGCCGCCTTCTCGCCCAACGATAAGGATACTACAGATGTCTTTGCCTGCATTAGACACTCCAAGCTCATCATATTTAAATTTAAAAATGTATAAATTATTGGCTACGGTTAACCTTTCGCACACATTTAGTAGAACAGCCATGAACTGAGATTCGCTGTCCTATGCCGGAAAATTAGTTCATACACTGAATGGAAAAAAATGATTAGAGAGTTTTTAGAAGTTCATATACAAGCCCAGATCTTTTTTGGCAATCTGAAAGCCTTAAATACTTAAGTATTTAACTAAAGTTTGCTCCTTAGAAATAATCATTATTTTGTGATGATATTATGGCTTGCAACATTGTGCACCATAAAATAAAGGATCCCATCATAACGTTCATTTTAATTCTGACTGCTTACACACTAGGAACACAGTACAATCCGTTCAATACAACGCTATAAAAAAATTATCTACTCTGGTAGGAGATGTTTCCAGTTTTCTAGTTCTTCTTCTTAACATACTTCTCAAAGCTTTGGGTCAGATGGAATTATGGCTTGCGGCTTCAATTTAAAGATTTCAATCTTTAGGGGATGAATTGGCAATAACAAATGACGTTTACCTTTTGGCGATAAGGAATGTTGCTGTTTGGTAAAGGCTTTTCAACTACCCAGTTTGAAATTTATAATAGGATTAATTGATTTCTGGATACCATTAAACGATATTGTGCATACATACGCCACAAGAATTTTCGAAGGTGTCTTGCAAAGCAAAGAAAGGGAAGTAATAGACTAAAATACCATTCAGAACTTTTAATATATTGAAGTTTAAAAGGAATATTTATTGAAAGATTTAGATTAAAACAACAAAATCTATAACAATATAAAAGCAAGGTTTTTTTACAGATACACTTATTTATAAGGTAGGAACTCATCGCTAGAAAAGATTTTTTTTTTGAAGAAATAATTATTTCTATACACTACAATAAATTTTTTACAGAGTATTGTTTCATATCTCCACATAATGAGTTAGGGGGGGCATCATCTCTAAGATGTTCTAATTTTTGTCCTTAGGTACTCAAATTAAAATAAAATTAAATATTGACAATGTATACTTGTCACAAATTCAGCATCCTCCTGTGTATTTTTGTAAATGTTGGCCAGAAATACGACCATTTGATTGCCGATTTAAACTGCACAAAACAACACAAATTAATGGCGGGATGTTTTTCATTTATTAACTGTGGAGACACTGGCTGCGCAAATTGTTACTACTCCTGAAGATGTGTATGTAAATCTGGATGGTGATTTAGATGTGGATGATGGTGTAGATGTGGATGGTGGTATAGATGTAGATGGTGGTGTAGATGTGGATGGTGGTGTAGATGTGGATGGTGCTGTAGATGTGGATGGTTGTGCAGATGTGGATGGTGGTGTAGATGTGGATGGTGCTGTAGATGTGGATGGTGGTATAGATGTGGATGAGGGTATAGATGTAGATGGTGGTATAGCTGTGGATGGTGCTGTAGATGTGGATGGTTGTGCAGATGTGGATGGTGGTGTAGGTGTGGATGACGATTGGTTGTGGGACCGCTTCAGGCATTCTGGGCTCAGTTCAAAATTGTGCCAAAACCATATGATCAGAAAATTGACTTTCTCTTCTAGGAGAACCCCAAGTATCAACGAATCATCGCATATGGAGAGTAGATACTGCTTCATTTCTGGATCGTCCTCTGCAGGCAGGTCTTCTATTACACGTATGTCCTGGTCCAATGTATCCTTCATGTCTTTCAAACATATGGTAGAGGATTGTTAAAAGCTTCTCGAGTTTCTCTCTCCACATCTGGAAACAAATTTAGAGGATTTGTCCAATAGGTAGTTACAGTGGTCATTGTTCACAAACACAGAAGATACATATTATTCACAAAATTCTTTGGGAATTGTGGAATACCTTACCGGAAATTCAGAAATTATTTTCAGAAAGCTACTTTTAATTCCATATACTAATAACTACAACGAATAACATGGCGTTATAGGTGGTATAACTATAACAGTATAGTGATTAGTATTAATCAACTGCCGTGCTATCACGCACTTATGGAGAATTTCACGAAGTATTAATAATCGCAATCGGAACCTTAATAAACTATTACTCGTGTATAAAATCTCTTCGCGTCATTAGTTAACCCGTTAGTTTCGGTGGAGTCTGCCGTTATGTTACGCTGCACTTGTGTACATTAATCATATTTGTATCCAGTGTGATAACCATCTGTAGATTACGAAGAAGGTAGAATGGCTGTAATTCGAAGGTACACGAAGACTGGACTGTAATGAGCGAGATTTAAACCTAACACTTGACGGAGTAGAGTTTAAAGTTCCTGAATAGAAAGAGCACAAATATCTGGTAGTTATAATATGACAGTCTGAAATATATCGACCAACTAAAAGATAAATATGATTGCTTTTAGGACAAAATACTTTTGTAATCGTAGCTTTACTTCACTTCAGAAGGAAGTAAACAGTTTGTATATTGCCAGCAAAATCCTGTCTTTGATGCATGTAAAATGCTATTCAATGAAATGATATTCGGTATGCGTGTTTGTTGACTCAGTTGGTTAAGGCACGTGACTGGATTACGAAAGGACGAACACAACTCTTCACTGAAAACACTTTATTAGTCATCTACAGTCACAAACACTGTCACACTGGGGAAAACAACCGGAAACCACCCCAACTTATATTACTAGACCTTCCCATTGAGTGGTGTCATCCAATTCGAATTCCGGTCTCGAAGAACGTTCACGGGGCTTAAAATTGACATTCACCTGTGGCAAGGCTTTACTTCTTTAATCTCAAGTACCACAGGAAATAATTATAATGTGTGTAATGATTTGTCATACATTTACTTCCCTTCTTCAGTGAATTCCTCGCCTGTGTCCGTAAGATAGGAGTGGTCAAGACAATGCACATAACTAACAAATAGAATCAGTTTCTTCAGGAGCACAGCCTAAATAGTTCAGTTATTGGTACTGTTGATTCCCTGTGGTATTTGGGCATAATAATACAAAACAACATCAAATGGGACCCGCCCATAGCTGCGGTCGTAGGTAGAGCTAGTTACAGAATGCGATTCATTGGTAGAATTTCGAAGAATTGTAACGCATATACGAAGAAAACTTATAGAACTCTCGTGCGTACACATTTGCAGTACCCATGTGCCTTTTGGGAACTGTACCGCATTGAATTGACAGCATAGAGAGAAGAGTCGGTTGGTTTGTAACTGCTTGCCACGGTCCTCATAAATCACAGAATTATCCATACATTGGAATGAAATTGTCTAGTAGACAAACGACACAGCATACATTACGAGTATGATTAAATACTTCGTCCACCAACCTAATTAAGTCGTAGTGAAGACGGGAAAAAATTAGAGGAATAAGGTGCCGTATTGGTGCTTACATAAACTGTTTCTTTCCTCGTGCCATGCGGGAATGGACTGCATAGAGTTTTGTTGCAGAGTATCTTCTACCACCTAAGCGTTTGTGAAATGCAGAGTATAGAGCTACAAAATGAAACTCTCTGACCACATCGAATTTACTTTTATCCCCAGTAGGATCGTATTCGCTAAATATTCTTTGTTGTAATCATAGATGTGACTTATCTGAGATACAAGTATTTGAAATACAGATACAAAATACGTATTAACATCTTGTATCTTAAATACTTTTCTTAATATTTATTTTGTATCTTATTTTTAGATACTTTTTTCTTAGTATCTTTGTATTTTGAAAATACCATTTAGGCATTTTTTATGTTACACAACTTAAAGACAAAGATAACTAAGGAACACATTCATAAAATTAATTAACAAATATCAAATAAAAAGGTTGTATGTTCTCACTTTGCCTACCATCATCGTGGTGAACAATGAAAACCATAAACAAACACCCACCCACCTAACTACTGTCTCATGTTTTTTCTACGTGTCAATTTTTATCGTGTCAAATTATGCTTGGTGTGACAAATTAAAATTATTATTATTGAATCATAATCGAGGATGAAGATATTGAAATGTAAGTAAATAAAGGAATCATCTCAATTTTTATTTTATTTAAGTAGGTATATACCACATTAGATTTCTCTTGGCAGGGGCGGCGTGATCGTTGGTTGTATATGTGAAGGCTGCTCACGAAACTCCTATTTACTATAACAGTAGCTAAGTTTTTTAGACTAAATTTCTTTAAAATCTTTATATTGTCAACTAAATTGTTAAGATTATTATTATCAAGAATTATGCATATTTACCTATAAAATTAAGTTTCAAGATAATCTCTTTACATTATTGCAAGTTTTATTGATTTGCAGATACCTGAAATTTTAGTAGTTAATTTATTAAGAATATTATAGTGTAGGTAAACATTTTAGTACAAGTAATTTAACTATTTTAATTTCTTATATATGGTATCTAGTTAAATCTGTATTTTGAACACCGATTGTTGAGGTTACTATATTACAACCAATAGTACAAGCTGTCCTGTTTAGAATATAATAGTTTGTTATTTAATTAGTTCTAAAACATTAAAAGAACTACTTGCCAGTAATAACTAACAATAATAATAATTATTATTATTACTTGTAAATAACTGTTGGTGTTACTGTCGGTAGGATAATACACTATCGCTATTTTAAATTGCACAGTTGGTTAAGCTTTGAAATTCATAAGCATCAGTTACATTCACTGGCCTGTTCTCACTGAAATGTGTCTGTTGTTTGTTGTTTAATCATTTTCTAATACATTAAAACAATAATTAACTGTTTTTTTGTAAATAACTAATTAGTTATTATTCACACTATCACTAAAAAGTATTTACCTGTGAAATTCCATCTTTATGTTTATTTTGAAGTTACAAAGTATAAGTTTTAATGACTTTTAAGTACTTTTCACCTAGTTATTACTTACAGTAAAGCTAAGATTCAATCAAAATATTAGCTCAGTGCAGTGTTAATCTCGGCAGGCGCAGTAATTTTGAGAGGTGTGTTTGATCATACGAGCTATGCCTGGACGCTCTGTGGTTCGGATTCCACGTTAAACTGTAGGTCCCAGAGGAAAGCAACTGGCCGTCCTACCTCTGACACACTGGCTTAGTATGCCTCCTTCTGGACTAAGTTAAGTTAATCGATCAAATATAGAATATCGTAATTTAACCCTTCAGGTTCATTTAAAAGGTACTAGTAAGTTTCTTTTGGGAAAATCATGCCTGGAAAGCGTGGTGCTTGTCGCAGATGTGTGGTAAATGGTTTGAATTGCAGTGGCTGTAAAAATTGGTTTTATTGGGAATGCAGGGCAGATGAAAAAATGGAACTAAATGTGGCTGTTCCATGGTGCTGTTTTCTCTGTTTTAGGGATAGGAAACTTTCAGAGCAGAACTGGAATATTTCAGAGCAGGACGAAACAATAAGGGAATTGCTAGACAGGATCAGGGTCCTTGAAGCTCAGCCGGGGGAGGGGGGGCTGTGCCTGTGGAGGCAGAAAATAGAGATGGTGGGTTTAGTGAGGAGGGTGAGAAGGATGATTGAGCTGGTAACAGTTCGTAGGGAAAATATGGTTAACAGGATGAAGAAGCCAAAAATTTCAGATATTGTGGGTAGAAATAGATTTGACCGACCTATTACCAAAGTCAGATAGGGAAGAGCCTTGTTTAGATGTAGGAGTAGGCAAGGTGCAGCAGGCATGGAGAGAAATAATAGGAAGAAAAATGTTCTGCTGTTAGGTAATAGCTATGGAACTGATGTAGATCTTGCTCTGCAGGATCAATTACAAACAGGCTACCAGATAACAAGCATTTTCAAGTCTAGTGCGACATTTGGGTAGGTAATAGAGGATATAGGATAACTTTGTATGGATTTCACTAAGGAAAATAGAGTAGTGAAAGTGGGAAATGCAAGCAGTAGTATTGATTAGGAACACATGTTATAGAATAGAAAGTGAACTGAGTAAAATGGTGAAAGAGACACAGTTTACCATGGTGGAACACGTGCAGGTCTAATTCGCCATGACCAGCCACAGTTGAATCACTATGATATGTATAATCCTGGAAGTGGAGATACTACTTTGTAAAGGCATTAGTTCTGTTTTGGGGGTTATGCTGGTGGACACCATCGACAGGTGGGTTTTCACGAGGCATCACCTACTCCTGAACAGAAGGGAAAAGAGGGCATTTTGAAGTTGTTAGTTAATGCTGTAAGGGATCCCACTTGCAGTTATGATAGGGTTAGGACTGTGCTAGTTTTTAGGTTAGGGACTGTTGATGAGCGGATAAAAATAAGTGATCAAAGGGATAATGATTGTAGGTGAACGATGGAAATAAACACAAGTGCCAGTAACTCTGGAATTTATATTCTTGATCACCAAAAGCACGTGAAACATATTTGGAATAGATGGGGAAGTCGCCATGTGCATCCCTATGGAATTCTTAATATAATTCCACAAAAATGCCTTTTAGCAGTGTCAGAGCGTCTTAATAAAACCATGAAAAGCCTTAAATTGCCTCCTTTTTTGAACGATGAAATGAATTTTACGTGTGAAAATGTGAACTGTTCGAAGCCAATAGCAGAAGCCATTCAAAGTCTGCAAGGGGATAAAGACACCTAATACTGCTGTCTACTACCTGAACTAATGAGAATCCAGCGTATGGTTAAATATCTTAAAATGGAAAATCTAAAATATCGCGGCACTTTGTCAGTTGTCATCAAAAAAATCTAAATAAACGTCTCAAAAAGTTTTTGCAGTTAGTTTATTTTTTGCTTATGGCTTTACGCCTCGTCGACATCGAGGTCATTAGAGGCGGGATGGGACTGGGGTCAAGGAACGCGAAGGAATTTGTCTATGGCCTTTTGATGGAAGCATCCCGGCATTCGCCTGGCGTGATTTGGGGAAACCATGGAAAACCCAAATGTGGATACCTAGACGGGGATTCGAACCGGCTTTTGCAGTTAGAGCCTGCAGCGAACGATACACCTCAGCGTCCCAACCGTCTTTTAAAATGAAAAGGGTACCAAAAGTATTAAAAAAATACATGTGAAAGAGCTTATCCTGATTGAAACACGGAAAATTAATCAATCTGAAAAACAAAAGTCAGAGCATTGGAGATGACATTAAAGAGAAAACAAAAGACGAATCTTCTTAAATGTTTCTAGAGGACTCTGCTTACTCTATTGCTACAAACTTAATGTGGTCTAATCTCCCGCATTCAACACTGTGGCTCCTACTATCCTAAAAATAATAAAAAGGATGTGTTGCCTTTGCATCAAGAGCTATCTGGAAAACTGGGATCACAGACGCAAAACACGTGCGTTAAGAACAACCTTGTTCCATGAATTAACAGAACATGATTTCGGAGGACTGATGAGCAGGAAAAAAAAATAGCAGGCAGTGCTTCAGAGCTTTAACAGGAATAAATTTGTTCCAACTATTGGTGTAATTGTAATAGATGGCGTCTTACCGGTGACATTTCAAGTTCTGCAGACTTGGGAGACTTCGAGGTACTGGCCTCTTTGTCTACCGAAGCAGCCCCATCCCCACTACCAGCAGTTGCAGCCTCCGGCTCCTCCGTGCTTGCAGGTTGCAGGGATACGACTTCTTCTGGCATAACAGCACTGGGTCTGGAAAGTATTGGCACCAATCAATACAATGGCCAAATACTTAACAAAATACACTAAAGACATAATTTTTGACGCTAATTTACTGAAGACATGATTTTTGACGCTAATATCAGTTCTTAAATAAACAGTGCCGTAAAGTTGAGTGTAATAGTTTTCAAAAAATTATCTAATCAAGTAAATGTTGAGCAAAAATTTACTCCATAATAGTAAAATTAAATCACCAAAGAAAGGAGTAGAGAGTGCAGTTCGCAAGGACCATCTTCTCGAGGAGTATTTAGTATATGAACCACAACCTGGAGGATCGTAATTGTTGAACACTTTAGGTGTTTCAGGAAAATCATGGTTTTACCTTTACTTCCCAGTAAAACTATCGCAGCATTGTGATTGTATCTCTCAAAAACTGTTCTGAACTGTTTACTGAACTGTTATGGTTAGCGGAAATCGAGCATAGGTGATTACCACTGCAATTAAAAAACTCATTGCAGTCCATGAAAATGAATCAGTGTGGAAAAATCAGTCGGGAGAAACCTAGATTTACATTCATGCCGCATAGGCACGCTAGCTCAATGATTTCTCCCTTTTCATAGAACGTAGTTTTGATTCACCACAGCCGTGAATTCCATAAATAGCTAATTGGACCATATTTCGCTGGTGACGACAGAACGGAAGGATAAAGTAAAAGCAGTTCTACGAAATAAAATAAACGCTAGAACTAAAATATGTGTGATTTTCTAATTTTTTGAGGATTTTCGTCCTCATATTTATGCCTCTAAAACAGTACCACAAATCATCGCACTCAGCTCAAATCTGACACTTTTCATTTGACTGCCTCAGCACACAGTTTGTGAAGTTCGTCGCTGTTTGGAGGAAATTAAGCTACCTTTAAAGAATAAGAGTCCTGGTTGCGTTGACGATGTGACGAAATTCTCTAAATCCATTACAGTAAAACTGTTGTAACAGTCCTTTACTCTTCTAGCAGTCAAAGGAAGAAATATCAGCGTTGAATTTGGACAGAACATTAAGAGAAACTAAACGGTTCGGAGATGGAGCTAAACCAAGTGCTATAAAGTTATAACACTTTACTCAGATCATTACTGAAAGCAGCAAATTAAATATGGTATTCAATATCAAACGTGATTGGTTATAGACCCTCGTATTATACGAGACTGTTCTTTACAAACCCCATCTTAATGCGGTCTCATTCAATTCCTCGGACAATCTGGCTTCTTCCATCTGCGATGGAGATTGCATATAGTTATGTGACTCTGTGCATCTACGTGTTTGATGCAAACAAACAACGATGCTTGGTTAATCTCGAAATACAAATACATTGTAAAGTTCCAACGGAGTTAGTGCATAACTTCCAGTTGCAGCTGTAACTGTGACCACGACTTTGATTATTTTAGCTCGTGCTTTGCAACATTAACTTGGTCACCACCTACCTTTATTTAACCCCAAACTAGGAGGGGTAGTGGTTAATTAAAGTCATTAGTGAATGTTAATACATAATCACTGTATTCTTGATAGTTTAGCAAAGTCACAAAACTAAATTGGCATCAGACAATGTCTCCAAAGATATAAATGCAGATTCGATTAACACAATCGAGTCAGATCAAACCCATTGTTCAAAGTAAAACTAAACTGATACATGAAAGCAGATAAAATTTCATCACATGCCCCAAAAGTTCAACGATTCTGCCAACGACCTTTGTTTAAGTTTCGCCTACGTGCCACATGACATAAAATTCCGCCTCAGAGCTTAATTGTGCTTTCTCGAACGACTTGTGAAAACTAGTCTGCGTCTACATCGCACCAAAATAACACGCCGCAGAGCATGGTGTTCGCTTAAACTGTTAGCAATAGACTGGCCGACTGGTGCGAGGGAAGCTCATTGTAAAAGTGTTAATTTTAATCCCTCTAAAAATTTTCGCAGCTGCAACCGTTCCGCAGAAAAAAAAAAAAAAATGGTTTCTAAGATTCTACATCTTGTTAATAACTTTTACAATTTTGCAGCCACGAAGCTGAACTAAATTTTACTCCTAACTGACTGTTCTTTCCTATGATATCAAGCAAGGCATGTTTACTATTTTCGAAAGAGTGAAATAAAATTTGTCCACCAGAATAGAATTTAAATAATTTACATTTCATAAGCTGTTAAAGCTATCAGCCTTGAAGTGGCTTTAACCAATTCTACATATTCCAAAATTATTCCTGAACAAATTCAAAGTCGCTGCCTGCTTTCTCTGATTTATTATTAATTTTTGAAATATGAATGCTTGAGGATGATGCAATAGAAAATACTGCCTTGTTCAAATACTTTGGGACCGTGCACAAACTACGTGGCTCGGTCCAGGGGGGGGAGGGGTTTGCTGGAAGGCTACGCTGGGCTACGTGGGGGGAGGGAGGGGTTCCGAGCCAGGCCACGTAGCTTTCCTTTCATTACATTTTTCACAGTTAAAATGAGGAAGAGAACCCACAATTGCATGTGAATACTTATTTCCCACAGTTACTTATCTATTTACAATAGTATGACAAGAGGAAACAGCACAAAATGTCTTCTGGAATCAAAAGGGGGAAAAAGCTACGTGCTACGTGGGGGGGGGGGGGGGGTAGAGGCAACAGCTACATAGGGCTACGTGGGGGGGAGGGGGGGATCACAAGAGGGCAAAATGGAGCTACGTGGTTTATGCACGCTCCCTTTCTCAAAACTGTAAAAACCTGATTCCTAGCTTGAATTATCTTGGTAACTGACTTTAAAAATTGATATGCAATGCTGTTCAATTTAACTAGCAGTTCTGAGAACAAATTTGGTTATGCAGCTACAAAATTATAGGTTACGTTACGAGGTCCTCAGTCTATCATGACTTAATTTATAGTTCCTCCACTCAACCATTTACTGTCGGAACCTTAAAATGCCAATCAATTTAAAAAAAAAAAAAATTTATTCTCCTGCAAATTCCGTTCCTCACCTTGTAGTTCAATGGAAATTTGAATACCCAACGTTCTTCCGAAGACTGCGCCCGGTATTTTCAATAGTCCGTTGTTTATGAACTCGGCGACGGGCAGCAATGTAGCGGAGCTGTGACTGTTTGCATTTCTTCAACGCCCACGAGCTTACGAAGTGTGACCACTGACTAAACCCGTTCGAGTTGTTTTTAGCATTTTAGGGTGCGTCGACAACAAGGTAATTAGCGCCCTCAAACCCGTTTCTTTCTGGACGCTATGTTCCACAGCGTACCACAGATTGTATGCAGAGTTTAAGATGGTTCGAAATCATATACTTCCAAAAATTATTGTCATACAATTCTGGAAAAAAATCGATTACTACCCTAATAGAATTTTAAAACTGATGTTCGCGACTGGTCCGTGATATACTGGCAAGTGAGAAAAGTGATATACCTTGCTTTACAGGTATATTTTTGTATTTTTTAAGGATAAATATTCACGATATATTCAACGGATCAGTTCCTTCCTTTGTACTTACACATTTTAATGCTTAAATATTTCGGAGACCTGTTGAAGCTTAACGCAGTAACATACTGTGGTCGAGTGTACTTCTGTGCCTCCATATCGTATCTCGTGGCCATCAAACAAAGTGTTCAACAAACGATTTGTACTTATTTCTTAGACGGCGGTGTCTGGTGTAAACTTATCCACAGCTACACGGAAACCTATTAATATCTGCGGCAGTGTGTGAATGACAATCTCAATAAGTCCCGCATCTTCGTCGTAGGCTAATGTATGGTTTTTTACACCGTGGTCCTCCAATGACTTCCCTATCCGGTCGGTCACTATCTGTTTCCTCGTTTGCCGGACTTTTAGGATGGTAACCCGGTATACCCCAAGAGATAATACGAGGATGTCATCTAAATAGGGAGGTTACCAGAGGAACTGGGAATAGATCGTCGATATCATTCCTTAAAAATAAAAACACCTGTAGTGTGTAGAGGCCAGAACGAACTGAGAATCTTAGGCTAATCACCGTCAGTAGTTTTCATGTTAATTGACGGAATACACACTCTTTATTAGATCAGACAACTCCATTTAAAATAGGACTGTTGATAACATATCGATATTATTTTTGAAAATATCGCCATTTATGAGTTATATTTTTTAGGATGATCTATCGATATTTTGATATTGAATTCTGAATATCGGGGTCGATACTTTTTTCGAGTTATCAATTTCAGTTTTTCTTGTAGTAGATATCAAGTTGTTATCGGTGGAAAGAAAACGATTACCTGTGTTGCACATGCAATAAATTTAATTGTGATTATAATTATAAGAAACTGAACATTTTTAAAATCTAGCTGATCAAATAAAATTTATTGAAGCTTATTTTAAACTCTCAGTTAGTCGTTCTGATTAATTACGATCAGAGAAAAAATCAGAAGTAAAAAAGAAGGCAAATATTAATGCTTATTCAAGCAGTTAGCATTCCTTCGAATTCTTGCCTGGACGTGATGCAAAGGTTTTTAAAATTTGTGTTCAATCGACGCAAAAGCATTAGCATTAAAGTAATCATTATGTATGTACCAGGTATGGTAGTACTAAACAGTTAAATATTTTCCGTGATTTGGTTGCACTTCTTGTTCCATACCAACATAAGACTTGAGCTCCAAAATTATGTCACAGCCAGTATAGTTACACCAATAACGAGTTTATTAAGAGAAGAAATTTAAAAAAGAAGCTACGCTTTTTGATCGTCTGTACAAAGTGCTTAGTTGAAAAGTAATAACGATAGATTGGGGCTTTTAGAACACAATTTGCTAACGTTAAAGTAACCACTTTGAATCTCCACTTCAAACATTTGCATTTTGGTAAAGCATTGGCCGTTTCCAATGTAATAACAAGAATGGGAAATATTTCACTTAGTATAGGGGCTTCTCAATACATAGCAGAAGAAACAACGCCATCTCTTTGGGTTAAACATGAGCTCAAACACTTAAAAAAATGTCATATGAAGATGAAATTCGACAAGTCCTTGGTAGGTTGTCGGAGGTATCTGGCACCACATAGCTATATACAAGTCACGTAATTTCCTTAAATTATGGCTTAAAGTCTCGTCGACTTCTAGGGCCTTTTGAAGGAAGCATCCCAGCATTCGCCAGAAGTGATTTGGGGAAACCATGGAAAACTCAAATCTGGATGCCCAAACGGTGATTTGATCCTGCGTCCTTCCGAATACGAGGCCAGAATGTTAACCGCTCACCCAACACGCTCGGTTTTGTGGCCATAAAATCAATTATAGTTCACTGTCATCTTCATCAAACCATTGTAGCATGATTCTGGACAGTTATCCTGCTGGAAAATGCCATCGACGTCGTGGAAGATATGAGGCATGAAGGTGGTCCGCAATAGTTTTCACGCAGTACACAGTTGTCATGGTACATTCAATCACAACCGCAGGTGTCATGGAAGCCCAGGTGAATGTCCCACATAGCATAATGATGCCCCCACTGGCCTGAGTCCGTGGCGTGGTGCATGTTTCGAGCAGCCGTTCGCATGGAAGACGATTGAGGCGACACGATTCCATTGATCCACTACCCAATCTCGACGATCTCGTGCCAACTACCATTGTAATTGACGAAGATGTTGAGTCATCATGGGAACACGTATGCTTTCGAAAGAACAACCATTCGCCTGGAGTGAACCTTGGAAAAAAGAAATCTGGATGAACATGTGGGGATTTGAACTCGCGAGGCCAGGGCGTTAACGCTCTGCTAAAACTTCGGCCATAGCACTCTACAGTCAGATCTGCCACAGATTGCCCCCTATTCTGCTTTATAGAGTGGAAAAGCCTCCGACCTACTCGTCTGTGACGAGGCGTGAACGTCCACCACCTAGTCGCCTAGTCCTTCAACCACTAACCATAGGTGTTCACTATAGCAGCATAAGATGCTTGTTCCCAGGTG
This sequence comes from Vandiemenella viatica, assembly GCA_031002005.1. Lineage (NCBI taxonomy): Eukaryota > Metazoa > Arthropoda > Insecta > Orthoptera > Morabidae > Vandiemenella > Vandiemenella viatica. The sequence continues at coordinate 21,400 of JARYHS010010073.1, forward strand.
CCTGGCAATAACAATCTGCCCTTTGTCAAAGTCAATTACGTCAGGGGATTTATATTACCGTCGTTAGAATGACTCCCCACGAGTCTATGCTCTGCTTATATACTTTCCTTACCGCATTACGTTACTGCAGCGTCACCAGACGGCATTCAGTCTCTCGGTGGGCAGTGGTCGTTATATATACCATTATATATTGTCTTTTAATTCCTTTCCCTGGGGTAAACGGGTGGAGAAGGCAGGCTGGCAGCACACAAGTTGTGCTCTTCAGCCTGAGAATACATATTTTACAAAAGATGTAAACAATGATATAAATGTTATAATGTCATGGAACATTACAATAGAATTTTTTCAGTTTTTTACATAATCAGAGAGCTGTTATTTGTAGTTTTTTTACAATATATCAAGCAGGTTTACAGATGATGGTTGTCGGTTAAATCGGTTGAAAGGTGGGCTATATCTTGGGTCACTTCTTTTGGTCGCGTATGGCTGGCGGTTGGTCTATGTGTTGGGTTAGGAGAAGGATGTTAAAGAGGTAGAGAGAGTGTGGGTGGTACTTGCTTGTAGGAGATGGGAAGGTGATGTGGTTCGGTGATTAGGTTTCGAGTTATAGGATTGTTGTTATGAAGAATATTTATTGCCTATTTGATGCAGAGGGTTTCTAAGTGGATCAGGAGGTGGGAGAATTTTATTTGGGTGTTTAATAGAATGGTGGGTGATGGCAGTCGGATATGGTAGGCGATTTGGACTGCGTGGCGTTCTATAATTTGAAGTCTATTGTTAAAGCGGTCGGGAGCGGATAACCATGAAATGTGACCATAGGTGAGGATGGAGCGGAGGAAGGCTTATGCTGTGGAGTCCCCAGGATGTGCCGGTGGGTAGTCTAAGAAGGTTGAGTCGAGTATTTGCTCTGGAGGTGATGGTTTTGAGGTGGGGTGTCCAGATTAGATATCGGTCAAAGGTGATGCCTAGGTATTTAATAATGCGTTGTTGCTGGGTGAGATGGTTGTAGATGGTAATGTTGAAGTCGGCGAGGTGTTATCTCCTGCTTGTTTCTTCCAAAAATGATGGCTTGGGTTTTGTTAGGATTTATGATTAACCTCCAGTGATTGCACCATTGTACAGTTTTGTCCAGTTCTGTCAGTATGGATTTTTTCAATTGTTGTAGAGATTTATCCATGGCTAGGTAGGCGGATGTCATCGGCGTATTTGAGAATGTTTGTAGGTGGTGCGGGTATGGGTATGTCAGATATGTGTAGGTTGTATAGGAGTGGCGAGAGGAAGGAACACTGGGGGACACCTGTGGTAGGGGAGAAGATGCGGGAGAAGAAGTTGTTTATGGCTACAAACGAGGTACAGTGTGTGAGGAAGGACGATATTGTATGGATGTAGGTGATAGATAAGGCAAAGGTTTGCTGTTTAAAAATGAGGCCCGCTTGCAATACACGGACGAAAGCTTTTTCTATGTCTAACAGGATGAGAATTGAGGTTCGGTGGGTGTTGATGTGGATGGTCAGGAGGTGAACTAGTTTGAGGAGTTAATCTTGGGTGGATAGTTTTGGGCGGAAACCGCACTGGGCTGAGGAGAGGAGTGAGTGTTGGGATAGGTGTTGGTAGATTCTTTTTGATGGTATGTATTCAAATATTTTTCTAAAGACGGAGGTGAGCCTGATGGGTTGGTATGAGTTGGGGTCTGATTTTGGCTTATTTGGTTTGGGAAACATGAGGATTTTTGAGGATTTCTATTTGGGAGGGTAGATGCCGGAGTATGGAATATTTGTATACAGGTGGGGTAGGAGTAGTTGATGGAAGGAACGGGGTTCTTCTTCTGATGTGTCTGTATGTGATGGAGTCAGGGCCAGGAGCTGTTTTTTCTTGGAGTGAAGCAGTCTCATCAGTGTATGTGGTTCGTGATTCCTATTCATTATATGAAAGAAGTTTGAGATCTTGGTGTTGAACTGATAGTTTAAAAATTTATAATAATTCAGTATAATTCGAAAAGTGTATATATGAAACTGAAGCTCCACTCACCGATCACGTGCCTCCAAATTCGCCTAAAACCGTTTCACATATATCAAAATGATACTCGTGCCCCACGCTAGGTTAATTGGCCCATCGATCACAACGTATACTGCGAATAATTGATTAACAGCACAGAGAGTTTGTGCTTTAGTTCCTAAGACTATTACAATTTTTAATTGCTGATTAATTATAAATAATGCACATGAAATCTCTTGAAAAAATAAATACGTCCATTATCAAATACTCGATAGATTCATGTAGTCCTTAAACCAATGAAGTCCATTTTAACGTTTTCTGATAACACTGTGTACTCACCGTCTTTTCGTAATGGATTGACTGCGTGAACACAATCAAGCGTGGTGAGTGAGCGGTAAGATTCTGGCGTCGCATACGGTTGGACGTGGGTTCGAATCCCCGTCCAGGCATCCACATTTGGGTTTTCTATGGTTTCACCAAAAAACACTCCAGGCGAATGCCGGGATGCTGTCTTGAAAAGGCAATGGCCGAATCCCCTCCTTTCCTTGTTCCCAGTCCTCTCTCTCGCCTCTAATGACCTCGTCGTCGGCATGGCGTAAAGCCATAAGTTAAAAAAAAAAAAACACACAACCTTTTTTAAATGGCGCACATATACTTTTATATGACGTGCATTAGCGCTATATTTCTGATGCAGCTACTAATATTTAAGAACATTAACGCATTATACAGTACTGGAAATAGTTAAATAAATCTTCAGATGCTGTGTGTCAAATTTCAGCAGATAATAGCTGCTCCTACAATGTATAATTTGCTGACAGTGGCTTGAGATGTCCCGTTCGGTAACGTTCAAAGTCCATCAGCGGCAGTAAAAGCAGTGAGGTGATTAAACATTAAATATTGCCGTAATTCATATTAATATATGTATAAATTCTATTTGATTATAAATTAGGTTTTATTTATTATACGGTTAGTGTTGATCGCGGGCGACGAGTTTATCGCCAGAAATATTTGCTGGCGTTAATTGTTACATATGAAAAAGGATGATGGTTGTATTTCAAAAGACAGGCAGGGAAGTAATAGAAATGATATAGTGTGGTCTGGTTGGTATGGAAGCACAGAGTGCCCGAGTGTTCCCTAATGTCGTCGCCATTAATTTTTCGCATTATTGAGATGCCTTTGCGCAGTGCGCTTTGGTTTAAAACAATGGGAACAGGTTCTCAGCAAAGGCATTCTGAATTCTTCCGCTTGGCATAAAAAGTTCTCTTTGAAACCAACTTATCGCGTAACGCTTGCTTCTTTAATGAGCCACAACAGTCTTCGGCCATCATAAATTCCTGGTTGGATCTACAGCGACACGGCCTGCGGCCACAAACGCCATATATCGCTGGCACAGATAAATGAGAAGGCAATAAATGTTTGTTAATAATAAAATATTTGATATAGAGAGACTGTATGAATGATAAGACAGAAACTATAGCTATATGGAGAGGATAAAGTGTTGGAGGTGGTGGTATACGAGTTGTCCAAGAGGAACAGTTCCACCCCTTTTTTAATAAATTGTTAATATTTGTTGTATGTACGACCCAATCATGAAAGAGAGGCGGATAAGGCCCACCCAAGGCGATTCGACTTTGAAAACGGAAGACGGGAGCGTGGTCTTGACTCGGTGCTGCGGGAAAACAAGGAATGCAGCCAGCTGGGGTGAGAGGCGATATAAAATATTTTTTTATATATATACTTATGGTTTTACGCCTCGCTTAAGTCGAGCTCATTACAGGCGAGATAGGATTGGGAACAAGGAACGGGAAGGAATTAGGCCTTTGATTCGCTTGGAATGATTTGGGGAAACCATGGAAAACCCAAGTTGGGATGCCCGGACGTGGATTTGAACCCGCGTCATTCCGAATGTGAGGCCAGAGCGGATACAAACCAGACGGCTGCCACAGATAGGGGGTGGCTGGCCAGCTTCCCCTGGGACTGACAGCTGATTTTGCGCCTACCTGGCCCTACGCAAAGCAACGCGCTTCATCGGCAGACTCTGCTCACCTTGCAGCCTGCGCAGTGCCTAAACAACTAACCATACGGTAACTCAATCACCACACGGTGAACAGCAAGCTCTCAATTAAAGACCTCAGTCTGTAAATTCAAGTGTATTAGAAGACAACCACTGGTCCGATTAATTATTTATCTACCGATAAATAAACTAATACTTTCCTTTCATAAAGAAAATAGAGTCAATTTATATTTTCCATTGAAATTGATGTTTGACTTATAATATCATAGTTCCTTTGATTAATGTGAATGACCAATTCAGTTGTGAACCACACCCACCATCAATTATCTATTAATTAATCAAGCTGATTATTAAAGTAATAATTACGGAGGCATACCAGATGGGACATCACTGGCTTTACCTTTGGCGATCACATTTCCGAACGAAACTAATGACTACGTAGCACAGCTGATTGTCTTGTACTTAGACGCTTTGCTTACGAAGCCTTAACTTACCTTCCATACAACCGTACCGAAATTGCTCTGGCGTGCTCTCTTATCATTGACAACAGGTCTTCACGCATTGTCCCCATCTGAGAAGCTGTCTCCTTCATTTCCCGTGCGTAGTTCGCCACCTCTTGTAGACAGAACTGCAGGGCGTCATGAGATAGAGGCTGTGGTTGCTCTGTGGGATCCTGAATAACAAAACGTATCAGCTTAGATATTTCTCCAACCAAAAATTAAGCTATAAACATCAAGATACTTAAAGATATTTGCATGACTAGAAGTTGATCGAATCGAGAATATGTGTCGGGTAATATAAATTTAGAGGACGTTAGTCTTTCATACAATTTGTATGCGATTTGTACACTCGAGCAGCAAATAAAATTCAACAATGAATAGATTTCCAAACAATTTCCTTTACAAGTGATATCTGGTCGGAGACGAGTTCTGGCATTTTTGACAGACTGATTTTTCGAAAAAAACAGTCATTTTGAAATATGAAGTTATGGAAGGACAGCATACAAGAGAAGGTATTTCATCCAAATACCAGTCTTTTTTCCAATGAGGCATAAAAACTGATGCAGTTCATTGCTTAGTACATGATCGAGGTTCTAATATGTAAAAGCATATAAAAAAAGATTACACCTCATACTTTGAAATGTGTAAAATTACTTTTACTGTAAAATTTGGTGGCATAAGCTCAGTTGAATATCATGAGATTACAGAAGGCCACAAGAAAAAGAAAATCTACATCAAACTACAGTTTTAACCATAAAAAAACTGGTAGTGAGAAGAATACACTTTCTTACGCAGAGATTGTTATTTTAGTTCGTTATTGTTATAACCATTTGCAAAAATAAAAAACAGATTGCCTTGTAAGTTTTTATTTTACTCGCGTGTATTTGTCCGGTTGTGGAAATCTGAAAAGTTATTTGACCTGTCGTGGAAATATGTATAGATGGCAAGCCTAGTTGTACCTGAGCCAACAAAAATACGTTAAAAAGCATGTAAAAATATTCAGGCCTTTTGAGGAAGTCAACAGGGAATTCAGCAGCTCTCAAGGAATGATTTCGTCCGTTATATCAGTTTTACAAGTTATTGTTAGTATTTTGCAAGCGGAGAACGTAAATCCAGACACTTTACATGACTTCAGAAAAGTAATAGAAAAATTTCAGCTGACGAGCTGAATTCTAGGATTACTGATTTTAGCAAATATACAGGGTGATTCAAAATGATTGTCGGGGTTTCAAAAAATTCCTACACTTAGCACAATTGAGATACGAATTTGAATCTTATTTTGATGTGTAAAGAAACTCATCACAAGTTTTTTTACATCCATTACAAATGATTGATATGTGCGTCCTCTGTCACTCTGCACACATCTATGCGATAGTCCATTTCATCCCACACGCGACGCAGCATGTCATCAGAAATGTTTAGAAAGGCGGTCATGATCCGTTCTCTCAGTTGCGGGATAGTCGCAGGTAGAGGAGGAAGATAAACTTGATCCTTGACGTAACCCCACAGAAAAAAATCACATGGGGTTAAATCTGGTGAACGAGGTGGCCAAGCCATGAGCATTTGGTCACTGTCGGCTCCGCGTCCTATCCATCGCTGCGGCAATTGTTCGTTGAGAAATGTTCTGACCTCCCGATGAAAATGAGGTGGAGCACCATCTTGTTGGCATATGAAATCATCAATCCTCTTTCAGCTGAGGCAGCAATCACTCAGAGACCATATCGAGGTAAGTTAGTCCTGTCACTCTCTGTTCATTGAAGAAGAACGGGCCGTACACTTTCGCCTTGGAAACAGCAGCGAACACGCACACTTTTGGAGAATCACGCTGGTGTTCAATAAAAGCACTGGGATTTTCGTCCCCCAAATCCGCACATTATGCTCGTTAACTTTCCCACACAAGTGAAAGTTCGCTTCATCACTAAAAATGAGTTTTTTACAAAACCCATCTTCTTCCAGTTTTTCTTACATAATGTTGCGAAACGTGAGACGTTTACGATGGTCGTCAGGTGTTAAAGCAGCCCTAGGTGACAGGCTTTCATTTTTAGGTGTTTTCGTAGCACGCACCAAATTGTGGTTTGCGGAATGTTCAGTTCTCTGCTGCCTCTTCTTGTTGATTTCCGCGGGCTACGTTGATAAGCTTCTCTTACGCGGTTCACGTCGACTTCCGACACAGAAGAACGCCCACTGCTTTTCTCTTTGCATAAGCAGCCCTTCTCCACGAACTGCGCATACCACCTCCGAATGGAATTGTCTGAAGGTGCATCATTCATAATTTTTTTTCGAAAGTGCGGTTGGACAACGGTAACTGACTGACGCACGTGGAAGCAAAAAGCCTTCTCTATAGCAATAGCTGCCATATTGCAAACACTGACATCTGGCGGAACAAAACGTAACTACAAGATTAGCGGCTGCTACAAAACAAAACTTTGAGAGTTTGTCTATTCATCCATGTAAAGATAATATTTGTATGTTTAGTACACAGCCGGTAAAAAATTCATGAAACACCGACAATCATTTTGAATCACCCTGTATATATATACATGGGCGCCGCGAGGGGGGTGCAAGTGGGTGCACTTGCACGCTCCCTGCTATGAAAGAAAATACACAGGAAAAGATTAAGAAACAAAAAATTTATTATTAAATTCGCTGTTTGAATAATAACTTAAGGCGCCTAGGTTGTTCAAATTTGTTCAACACCTTATCAATTAATTCAGTTAATAAGTGTTAAACATACTGAATAAAAAAAAACAGATTCCCCCCCCCTTAAAATCATCCTGCCGGCGGCCATATATATATATATATATATATATACACACTATTTATGCATATTTGGATCCACAACAAAGAAATTTTTTGATAAGGTCACCAAACGGGAAGTCGGAATCCAGTTATTTCCAATTATGACTAAAATAAAAAAGGAAGAGGAGTTGATTGATCTACGTGAATGCTGTCTTTCTGACCCTAAGAAAATAAACTGATTGGAAGATCTACTTAATCTCAGCCTTCAACATGTAACATATTTCCACAACAAACTCAACATTAATTGTTGATATTGGAATATTTTAAACTCTTGAGGTATTGAAGATGATCCATGTTACCAGTTAGAACCCATTGCCAAGGCAAAACAAGTGTTACAGGAATTTAACAAAGAAAGGAAAGACTTCCTGCAAAAGAAGATCCTCTTAAGTGTTTGCAAATGAACGCTCACAAATATTCGATGTTTTTACCATCAGTTCGCAGATTTTTTTCAACTCCACTTAGCAGTGTTGCTAAAGAACAATTGTTCAGTGGAGCAGTCTTAATTTATGATAAAAGAAGCAATTCAAAAGGAGAAACGGCCAATAAGCTTTTGTTTTTAAAATACGATTTGTCACGTTCGAATATTAATTACAGTAATTATAAAACTATGACGATTTAATTAAAAGTCAGTTACTGACCGATTTGGTTTGATTATTAAAATAAACAACACCATTTCATTTGGAACTTTTATTAAATACAAGTAACTATACGCTAAATGAAGATTCTACTATACAAAATAACATTTCAAACACTTCTGCTTCCATTTCCGCTTCCGGTTCCGTTAAACAAGTATAAAATCAGTTTCTGTTTCCACTTCCATGATGTCACTTCCGTTACATCTCTAGTATTTATGCAATTGCGACTGCAAATGTGAAGCGTTTTGGGGTATATTTCCTGTTTCTTTTTTTTTTTTTTTTTTTTTTTTTTTTTTTTTATTTTTTTTTTTTTTTTTATTTTTTGCTCCAGATAAGCATATATGCCTCAAATCTCTTTTATGTGTAGTGATTAGAAAGGCAACAGAACAGAGTTTACTTTGTTCCCATGGTTAGTTTTGAAGTTACTTGCAATTTACTTACGGTGGCAGTTAAATAGATGGCAATCGACATCGCTCACAACGATCTGCATAAAGAACTCTGTAATTTCATTGTTATCTGTCATCAGTTGTATGTTGTACTCTGGAGAAAAAATGCGATATTGAACGTTGACATGAAAATTGTAATAAGTGAACTAAAATTACGCAAACTTATGGATAAAAAGCGGAGAGGACCAACTACGCTGAGCATTCGCCTGGAAGGATTTGGGGAAACCATGGAAAACCAAAATCTGGATGGTCGGACGGGGATTCGAACCCGCGTCCTCCCAAATGCGAGGCTAGAACGTTATCGTTTACCCACCATGCTCGGTAACTGCACTGAGAAAAGAACACAGTAAACCGTTGCATATCATGAAATGTATGTTTATTTTAAATAACAATACATCTTTCAAATCATACACTCTTAAATTTAGTTATAGCCTTAACAAAGGAAATCATCCGTATACACATGGTTACTATGAGTAGCACAAGTAAATGGGAATACTTTATAATATTTTCTTCTAGAAGATAGAATACTATTACATATTTTCGAAAAATGTAAACTTATCTTCAGCACAATATTAGAGAATCATAGTAGTTTGATATAATCCTTCAAATATCCAGGGAAAACATATCAGCTACATCTTCCTTGGTAAAAAAGGGTTTCACAAACCAAGTTCCAGAATGTAAAACTTACCTGCTAGCTGACAGGGGAGACCGGGGCTAGTTGACACAGTACATTTAGCTTCCGAGTATACAGTTAAAAATCGCCAACAATCAAGTAGCATGTTCTTTCTTTTCATCAATCATTGTAATTTCCAGGGATCGCCGTGACAACATAAATTTTATTGCACAAACACTGATTTTTGACCTGGTATTTTTTATGATCCCATTTTTGCTTATTCAAGCTTAACTGCAGATATTATGGGTGGTTATTGTGAGTGGTTGTGCATATCTGAACATTATTTGTCTGATACGGTTATTTCAGTTTGTTACAAAAAATAAAACAAAGGACAGCTATAATGTGATATCAGAAGGAAAAGCAATGAAAGAAAGAGGTTTCCAAAAATTCCTGGATGTATATATAGATAACAAATTGAACTGGAAACAACATATTCAACAACTTCTTAAGAACTGAATTCTGTAATATTTTCACTGAGGGTAATATCTAGAATAGCTAATATAGAAACCAGAAAGTTAGTATATATTGCATATTTTCATTCCCTGCTCACTTCTGGCATCTCACTCTGGGGAAACTCGTCACAAGCACAGAAGGTATTTAAATTGCAAAAGCGTGCTATAAGAACTACTTGTGGAGCAAATCCACAGACATCGTGCAGAAATCTATGTAAAAACCTGGGTGTACTAACAATGCCAGCACAGTATGCATACTCCGTAATATCATTTGTAGTGGAAAATCCTGAACACTTCATCTTAATGCTGACATACATAGCCATAATACTAGGAATAAATATAATATTCACAAGGATTACAAATCACTGTCAATTGTACAGAAAGGGATAACATTTACTGAAGCTTCCTTATTCAATGTCTTACCAACAGAAATTAAGTGTTATCTACAAAAATCCAACTACTTTAAGTCCAAACTGAAAGATTTTCTGCTTCAGAACCCATTTTACTCTGTGAAGGAATTTTCTTCTTGGAATCACAAGATGTTTGCCGTGTATATGTAGTGAACATCGGACATGGCGGGAGCATTTTGCAGTAGCTGCAATAAAATATGCAGAAGTAATGAAATTACGGTAAATTGTGGTCTTGGTTGTGGCAGTAAATTTCATTCGCAATGCGTAAACATTTCAAGCAATGAATCTCGTATGGTAAATGCTGCAAAAAATGGTAAAATAAGGTTTTGTTGTGATGACTATTGTGAGGTTAGGTATCGAAAAGTCGACATTGTTTACAAATAAAAAGACGATAAATCTGGCAAACAGTAAGTTGGAAAATGTTACAGGTGCAACAAAAATAAAGGAAAAGGTTAAGAAAACCACTCAAACAATTAAAGAAAAGTGCAAAGATGAAATTAAGTGTGCTCCGTCGTCATGTATTGTACACAAAAAGTGTGCTTTAAGTGAAGAGACAAACAAAACGAACATCAGCGAGAGTGAACTGAAAAACAGGAACGTCAAAACAACAGAAGAAAAGCAGACAACAGCTAACAGAAGTAAAATCGCAGGTGTTCAGGAACTCTAGTGTCTACAGTCACAAAGAAATGAGAAAAAAAGTGTTTCTACTGTCTGACAGTCAAGGGAGGTACTGTGCCAACTTTTTAATTTCTCTTCTTGGGGTAAGTTTATCAAGTAGAAAGTGTAATGAAGCCAAATGTGACAATTACAGAAGTTATCAGCAATATTGATGAGTGGACATGTAGTTATGGACTAAATGACACTGTTATAGTGATGGGTGGAACAAACGATATAGATACAGGATATAATAATGACATTTTCAAGAATATAGCAGGTAAACTGATAGATGTAAATAAAAAGACAAATGTCATCTTAAATCCAGTGCCATATAGATATAACAAACCAAATATGAACATTCTAATTAGGAGTTTTAATGACAACATGCTAAAAGACATTAATAGTTCAAGTAGTGATAAGAAAAGGTTAAGCTTAAACTTTGAAATAGAAAGGTTATGCCGATACCATTACACCAGACATGGTCTACATTTAAATTATAATGGAAAAATGAAAATATGTGTTAGAATGGTAGATATAGTAAAAAATTCCGAAACTCAAAGTAAATACCACATAAAGGTTCAAAAGAAGTTAACTTTCATGGATAAGTGGTTGCTAAGCAGTAAAAATGTTGGGGATGACAAGAAAGAAACAAACACATACAAGGAAACTAACAATAAAATTAAGAGTAAAATCACATTCCTAGACAAATGGTTAATGAAACATAATACAGCCAAGAACAAAACAGAGTCAAAAACAAGTAATTTTTAGGGAAAGTAACTCAACATCAGACAATATTATAGTGGAGGAACAAAAGTATTCTATAGGAAAACATGAGATTAGCAAGAATGAAAATAGAAACTATAAAATCACACATCAAAATGTACAGTATATCAGAAGCAAAACAAATGAGCTAGAATTATTGATAGAAGAAACAAGTCCAAACATAATAATACTCACTGAACATGCATTAAAAAATGAATTAATTCCAGGTCTGCACATTGAAGGGTATACTGTGGGAAATAGCTACAGTAGGGAAATATATAAAGGAGGAGGAATCTTAATTTTAGTAAAACATGAACTAGATTTTAAAGTAGTAAATATAAATTCACAATTATTGTGTGAAAAAGATTTTGAAATGTGTGATATTTCAATCTGTACAAAAAGCAAAATTTTGGCTGTAGTGGGTGTATACAGAGCACCGGCAGGAAACATTGAAATATTTTATAAAAACCTATAGAAGGTGCTAGAGTCATTGTGTAGTAGTTATGACCGTGTATTTCTAATGGGAGATTTTAATATTGATTTATTAAAGTGCAATAAGATGCAAAAGAACTTGGAGACATTTGTAGCTGTTTAGGACTTAAGATCAGTATAAAAAGCCCTACAAGGGAAACTGGAACTTCAAAAACAGCAATAGATAATGTAATAACTAACTACCCAGAGGATGAATATGCAACAAAAGTAATACACACATCAATATCAGATCACTATGGGCAAGAAATTAGTATAAAACAAGAAGCAGAACATGAGGAAATGTGGCTGCTTGAAGAATATCGACCCTATACTAAACAAAATATTGAATTGTTTAAAAACCTTTTAAGGGGAGAAACATGGACTGAAACAGTCAATTCTTACACAACAGATGAAAAATATGACTCATTCATAAACTTAGTTAATTATTACAAAGACATAGCCTTCCCGGTAAAAAACAAAAAGCAATCAAAGAATAAAACAACACACAATAAATGGGATACAGAAGACATTATACAACACAAGGATCATATAAAATGGGTTAGTAGATTGTGTAGGGAAGGGTATCCATCACTGAAAAAATTTCTGAAAAGTGTAAAAATGAATTAAAAAATATGATTAACAAGGAAAAATCAGATAACATTCAGAACATACTACACAGAAGTAGCAATAAGCAAAGAGCATTATGGAAAATTATTAACAGGGAGAGGGGGAATATCAGATTATGAACCAGGATAAAAGCATTGAACAGATTGTGTATAATGAGGCTGTAGTACATGATTCTAGGCAAATTGCATGTACATTAAATTAACATTATATAAATATAGCAGAAAAACTAACTAACAGTCACAGTAGCAAGTCAAAAGACAATGATTTAGCAGGCATTAAGGTGAACACAGATTCAGTATTCCTTAAACCAACAACAGAAAAAGAAATAAGTAAAATTATAAAGTCCTTAAAGACTAAAACGTCCATGGGAACTGATGAGATATCTAATATGCTCATAAAAGAATGCAAGAGCTATCACTTAAAACCATTAGTACACATAATAAATCATTCATTTACAAGTGGAACATTTCAGATTCCTTAAAGATTTCTAAAGTTATACCTGTTTTCAAGAAAGCGGAAAGGTCAGATGTAAACAATTATAGACCGTTGTCACTAATATCTAGTATACCAAAATTTTTTGAGAAAGCAATGGAACAGAGGCTTATTGACTTCCTAAACAAGCACAACATAATTACTGATTCTCAACATGGTTATAGGAAATACAGGTCTACAGAAACAGCAGTCACAATGTTTGTAGATTCGGTAAAGAAATCCCTGGATGATGGAGAGTATACAACAGCAGTACTTATAGATCTATCAAAAGCCTCTGACACAGTCAATCATCAGAGGTTACTCAACAAACTAGAAAAATGGGGAATAAGGGGTAAGGCCTATAAATGGATAGAATCATATCTGTCAAATAGAAAACAATTTACAATTACAAAAAGCAACACAGACTTTAAAAATGTAACATCAAACACCCTCACTATAAAAGCAGGAGTACCACAGGGCTCGGTGCTGGGACCTCTGTTGTTCATCCTATACATAAATGATATCCCAAGACCAATAGGGCAGAATGATTCAATGGTCCTTTATGTAGATGATGCAACATGTGAAGATGTCAAACATCAAACTATGTAATCTAGAAACAAACCTTAATCTTTACTTCCAGAGACTAGCAAAATGGTTAGAAGATAATTATCTTGTAATCAACTTAAACAAAACCCAAATGATATCATTTCAGTCGGAAAGAACAAGGTACTCTGTAAATTTAAACATAAGCAGTGACCAAATAAAGGAGACAGAATCCGCTAACTTGCTAGGGATTCAAATAGACAAATTCATGAATTGGGAAAAACAGGTGGATCAATGCTGTAAGAAACTATCCCCAATTGCATTTATGGTCAGCTACCTCCGAGAATTCTGCAGCAGGGATATTCTGATGACTATCTATTACTCCATTTTTGAAAGCCAACTGAGATATGGTATATCAGCGTGGAGAAGGCCCACAGAAAATAACGTAATGAGAATATTAAAACTACAAAAACATATGATTAGAACAATACTAAAAGAAAAAGAATGGTTTCATGTAGAAAATATTTTGTAGATTTGAAGATTCTAACATTTCCCTGTATATACATAGGCCTATATAAGACTATTCTGCTCTCACTCACAAAGAAGGTTGTTAAAAAGAATGAGCAAGTACACCAATATGAAACACGTAATAAAATTAATTTCAATTTACACGCACACAACACAAAAAATTTGAAAAATGTCCTTCATATTCGGGAGCCCAACTGTTCAATAAGCTTCCGACAGATATAAGATTAATTAGTAACAAGAGAGAACAGAGCAAACATAAACTTAAAGAATATTTATGTGATAAAGCCTTCTACTCAATCAAAGAGTATTTAACTGATGAATGAATGAGGGAAGGAAAGGCAGAATAAAAAATTGTTTGTAGTACTAGTTTATACTTATATAGGATATTACAGCACATATTTGTCAACAACAAGTAAAAAAAACTGTATTAAACGATTTATAGTTAACTCAAGGCATAAAAATGTTAAGTAAGATAAGAATATTATCGAATATACTGTACCTTGACTTGTCCTAATTCATTATACAAGTTGTATGTAAATGATGTATAGGACCAAATAAAATGAATGAATGAATTTGGTAACTAAGAATGACTGATAAAATAGTATATATGGTGTATGGAAGGGGAAGGTGACAAAGTTGTCCACAATTACTAAAATGATATATGATTTTTCTTTCTGTTGAAACTTTCGAAAAATTAAGTAATTACACTGTTTACAAAATTTCACACGGATATAGTAACTAACATAGGATATCATGCACTCAAAAACTGCTGTGAAAAATTATCATAGTAACAGATTTTTAAGTAATTGACTGCTTATGAGTTGTTGGTAATATAATTGATGTTAATAGGTGTGTGTACTGTCTCAAATAAATAGCAACTAACATGATATAATATGTAGTCACCAATTACAGTGAAACTTATCATGGTAACTGGTTGGTAAGAAAATAACTGGTTATTAGATGCTGGTAACAAGTGTATACACTGTTCCCCATAATAAGTATAAATTGACTAGGGATTGTTTGTATATTACCGGAGATATTGATTATACTAGAGGGTTGTAGCTAACTTGTTGTCAATATATAATAATATTATCAATTATATAGTAATATTGACATTACTAATAAGTGTATGTACTGTTCCACATCCCCGAGATTATTCTCACATGGGACCAAAGTGAACATATCTATCTATCTACAGGAAAATCTCAGCTGTCCATCACAAATTATAAACTAATCTCTAATTTCTGTAGAGGTAAAATGGAGAAAGGGGAAGTTGCCATTTTTGTTAAAAAAAATAATCCTCAATGTAACAGTCTAGTTGTAAGTAAGTATTGTATAGAACAACACTTTGAATTCTGTATTACAAACCTAGAATATGGTAAGGAAGAGCTCATAGTAATAGCAATTTAAAGGGCCCCCTCAGGAAATTTTAAACTAGTTTTACCTCAGTTAGAGTCGTTGCTACTATGTTTCACAAATAACAAACAAATAGTTTTATGTGGAGATTTTAATGTTGACTTTCTCAATCACAGAAATGAGAGGCTAGATATAAGCCTTGATGTTGTCTTTTAACTTAATAGCACTAAAAATTTCCCTTCAAGAATACAAAACAATAGCAGTACTGCAATTGATATTTTTTTTATCGATCTCAGTGCAGTAATTACAAAATACTTCCAGTAATAAATTGTATCTCAGATGACAATATTTCAAGTAAATTACTAAAACGGTATTCTGACTGTATCAATCTTGTACTTGCCCACATTTCTAACGAATCCTTAAAGCAAAGTGTGTTTCCAAATACACTAAAATATGCACTTGTAAAACCGTTGTTTAAAAAAGGAGAAGCAACATGTATAGATAACTATTGCCCCGTTTCATTACGTTCAGTATTCTCAAAGTTTTTTTGAAAAAGTCAAGTATCAAAGAGAAATAAATCGTGATATGCAATATAATATCCTCACTAATTCACAATTTGTGTTCCGAAAATGATCATCCATAGAAATGGCTATATATTCATTTTTAAATAACCTATTTGAGGAACTGAATTATAAAAAGAGCCCTGTAGGAATATTTTGTGATCTTGTGAAAGCATTTGACTGAGTAAATCATGAATTACTTTTGATAAAAATTGAATACAATGGTATTTATGCAACCTCAGGGAAATAGTTTAAATCATACATGGAAAGTCAAATGTTTCCATTTTTTATTCTAATATAAGTAAAGATGCTTCATCAGACTGGGAAAAAATAAAACATAGGATTCCACAAGGCTCTGTCCTTGGACCCATCCTCTTTTTGTTATACATCAATGACCTTCCTGGAATCTTATCTGACAAAGCTAAGAGTGCTTTATTTGCAGATGACACTAATCTGATTGTGAGAAAAACACCAAACAGTAATCTAGAATTTAATGTGAATGAAGTACTTAGTAAAGCAGCAAATTGCATTAGGCCAATTCATTAATATTAACTTTTGAAAAAAACACATTACATTAGGTTTAAAACAAAAAATTATGCACAGCCAGATTTACAAGTAAGCTATAAAAATAACACAATCTTAGAAACAAAGAGTATAAAATTCCTTTGTTTAAAATAGATGAGATACTCAGTTGACATGAACATATCACTTCACTACTGAAGAAGTTAAGTAGTGCCTCCTTTGCAATAAGAACACTTTCTCAAACAGCAGATCTAGAATTAATGAAACAGGTGCACTTCTCACATTTTTATTCAGTGATGTCTTATGGTATAATTTTTTAGGGAAACTCTTCACAAAGTAAAAAAGTTTTCATAGCACAGAAATGAACTATTAGCACGCTGTGTAGAGTAAAACCATGAACTTCTCGCAGACAATTTTTTTTAAAACTAAATATTCTTGCAATGACTTCTCAGTATAAATATTCTGTCATGTCTTTCGTCACAGAACATTTTAACCTATTTACATCTAACTCACAGGTAAACAATGTCAATACAAGAAGCAGAAATAACTTGCACAAAACACAAATATCTCTATCATTAGTGCAAATAGGAGTCTGAGAGACATCTGTTTAATAATCTTCCCAAGTGTATAAAACAGTTTGCTGATAATACAGATATATTTAAATTAAAACTGAGAATTTATCTTATTGACAACTCCTGCTACTTCATTCAAGCATTAGAACAAAATAATTAATTGTATTCAATATGACCTTTTGCAAAACTCAGTTGTGAAAATTAATGTTTATTTTTATTCTCTTTATTCGTCTTTGTAACATATGATTGTTTTCACTATGATTATGACTCATATTGTATTTTGTGTTTTAACCATGACATATTTCACATCCCTGACTTCCTTCCTCAGCAGGATGAAACAAGATTGGTAAATAAAATAAATTAAAAAAAGTAGTGTTATGTCCATGATGTACTATCACCTATTATGACTAGGCCCTAGCAACAACTGAAATGATTCATATATGCTTGAGATAGACCATACAAATTGCATAGCTGGTTGAATGGCATTAAAAACAAATGCTAAAAAAAAAAAATACTACATATAAAAGAAGGAAAAATAAAATGCCCGGCTAGCTGCAAAGAGGCCAACAAGCCGTAACATTTAAAAAAACTTCAACTACAAATACATACCACCCTAGGAATGTTAGGATTACTGAAGATCTCAAATCAGCAAGGAATTTGCATCATAATACTTAAGTAGTCAAACTCAAGATACCGCTAGAAATACTTTCCGAACTACATTTAATTTCTCATATTGGTTCAGGATGCATTACAACCTAATGGGGAATACATAAGTTATGTAGCTCCAATTTGGCCTGTCCTGAACCTCCCTCTCTACCTCACGTACCATATCTCAATAACCCTCCCCTAAACCCTGTGGCACGTAGCATTTTTACCTATTGATTCCAGAAGTCATTTTGTACAGTTTTCTCTTATCAGATTACTGTTAAAATTATTGCATATATATTGAACAGAACTGCTATTTGAGTTATGTTCTTTTCTATAATTACATATGTTCTGAATGAAGTGTAAACACTAGCCACTCCTGAGAATGATCAAAATCTGGAAAAAACTTGTTTCTCAGGTACAGTCAGGGATCATTTTCTTCTTGAGGTTTTACTAAAAACACTCTCCTACTCCCATTCTCCATTGTTCATTTAATCATAAAAAAGAACAAACCAATTACTAAAAAAATAAGATTAGCTATATTTCTTGTTTTTATTTGATGTCACCTTTCTTTTAACATTACCAAGGAATGATTCTCTGATCTGCTTAAAAAAATATTCTATAATACATTGGATAGTTAAAACGCTTTTCAAAAAAACAAAAAATTCAAAAAGCATTGTAAAGTTTATTGTTCGGCGCCAGTTCACATCACTTGAAATGACACTTAATTCATCAAGCACTATAATTAAAGTTTCACTGAAATTTACGTGAGTGAACATAATCAGAAATATATTATCACACGAGGGTGATCCTAATCAAAGTGGTGACATGGTTGGGACTGTGCCTTTTTTATAGTTGCGGCTACTGGTGAGGAGGGAAAACTAAGTAATCATAGGGATACTGAGTGTAGATACACAGTTAGAAAAAGTACTAATCCTAAAGAAATAGAAGAAGCTTTTGAAACAATAACAGAGGGAGGCAGATTTGGGAAGGTGAATGTTAGTCTTGAAAATATCACAAAGCCAGTGATAAGAGAATTAGTGGTAAACTGTAGAAGTATAATGAAAAAACAATGGAGTTTGCAAACCTAACAGCGATACAAAAACCTCAAGTAGTTATAGGGGTAGAGTCCTGTTTAAAACAAGTAGTACTAGACATTGAGGTTTTTCCTTATAGTTACAGAGTGTACTGCAGAGATGAGAGGAGCAACTGGGGCAGGAGTATTCATAATGGTTGGGAAAGAGTACTACAGTTCACTGGTGTTCAGAGATCATGGCCATGAGTTACTTGGTGTAGACTTCTGGGGAAATAAAAATCAAAAAGTCAGGGTGTTGGCTGCATATCAAAGTGGAAAAAAGAATAATAAAGATGAGGCTCTAGGGGAGAAACTAAATTCATATTCGGAAGTGAGCATAGAATTGTCATTACTGGTGGGGATTTGAATTTACCGGGTGTCAACAGGGTAAGAAAAAAGATTAATAAATCAAAGGAACAGTAAGGGAATGAGGCTTTACACAGGTGGTTGAGAAAAAACCAAAGGTACCAAACATGTTAGAAATCTTCCTAACAGAGCTGGATGATATCCTAATCAGGTGTCAAGTAACCAAAGGAATAAGTGATCACAATGCAGGTCTGATGGATATAAGGGGATTACGTATACCTGTGGCCAAAATCGAAAGGGGAAATAGATGCAATTATAAAAAGGCACAAATCTTGGAACTGAAAGGGTATTTTAGGGTTGATTTTATGAAATGGAAGAATTACAGTGAGGAATTGTTTATTCCAAAACAGAGAATAAATAGAAGTATAGAACCTTCATACTACAACAAGGTGGTGATGAGGTTATATAGCTTGGTGAGACGTGAACATAACAGAGTTAAGAAACAACAAGGGGTTAGGGAAGTCATAAAACAAGTAACCACTGACTTAATAATGTCAAAGAAACTGGATAAGGATGAGTTTATGAAGAATATTATTGGTGCAGGGGGACCTCTTATTAAAGCATCTAGACATTTCTATTGTTATATCAGGAAACTTGAGGGGAACAGAGGGTATTCAGACAATTATGGATAAGGATGGAGAAGAAGTGACTGAGGATTTAAAAAAAGGCAGAATTAATATTAAAGATAGTAGGAAGGGACATTGTGCCATACCTTCAAACAATATTTAAATTGAGCCTGGATACTTGTTGTTTACCAGATGACTAGAAAAGTGTGATAGTAGTAAAGGTCCATTAAAGAGGGGTGACAAATAGGGTCAAAAACTGTAGGCCAATCGGCTTGACATCAGTGGTAGGTAAATTAATGGAGAGATTAATATACAATTATATTAGAAGTGTCTGTGAGGTAGATAAGTGTTTTTCATGCCAGCAAGATGGCTTTCGACAAGGATATTCATGCGAATCACTGTTTGTAGGCTATATGCAAGATATTTCGTATGAAATGGGCAGGAGAGGTCAAGTTGATAGTGTACCACTAGATCTTTCTAGAGTGAGCCATGAAATGGTGCTAAATAAGGTAAAATCAATTAGAGTTGATAGAAACATGATTCGCTGGATAGAAGAAGTCCCGAAAGGTAGAAAGCAAAATTTCAGGATAGGAAATGCAGTATCAAAAGAAATAGGACTGAATATGGGAGTCCTACTGCGTAGTGTGTTGGGACCATTATTATTCGTTATTCTAATGAATGATTGTGATAATGGTCTTCTGTCAGAAGTCAGATTGTTTGCAGTTGACATAATGTTATATAAACGGATCAATACAATAAAAGGCTGTAATCGGCGTCAGGGTGATCTAGATAGGATAACTGGCTGGGTGAGTCAACATGGGATGAAGATAAATGCAAAGAAGAGTCAGCTTATTAGGTACACAGATAAAGAGCTAAAGGTTGATTATGATTATAAACAAGGGAAGGAGCTACTTATTGAAGACTTGAAATACAAATAATTTGGCATGACATTTGATAGGAGACTTAACTGGACAGGACACATTGGTCCGATGCTAGGGAAAGGGTTGAAAATCCTTTACTTGTTGGAAAGAGTCTTGAGGGGATGCACTAGAGAAGTAAGGGAATTGGATAACAAAGCTTTGTTCAGACCACTGCTGGAATATGGTGGTGTAGTTTGGGATCCACATTTAGGGTATCATATACAGGAGTTGGAGGGGGTGCAGGGGTCGGCTACCAGATTTGTCTTTGGAAATTCCCACAAAACACAATCGGCAACAAGTATAATAAAGGAGCTGGAGTGGGATTCATTTGAGGATAGAATGAGAGTGAAGAGAGCCATTGGAGTGGACAAGGCCTGTACTGGAGATGAAGCATGGAAAGCTATTGGTGGGCAAAATTAAGAAAGGTAAGGGTAAGGTTGACCATGACTACTAGCTGGTACTTGATTTCAGGCAAAGGGGTGTGGGAAAATTTTCTTTCGTTGGAAAAGGTGTAAGGGACTGGAATAAATTGTCAAGAGACGTGATCAACAATTTACCAGAAACACTTCAAGCATTTAAAGTAATAATTATTAGGGGACAAAAGTACATTGGAATGGGAAATGATAAAGGATGGTTGTGTTGGGACGATTGCCACTGGGCCAAGAGCTCCATCGCAATTTTATAAATTATTATTATTGTAAAGCAACTTTATTTAAAACCACCAACATTATATGAACTGTCACTACCTCAGAATATCCTGGATGACATCTGTCAGTGAATTTGAGTCTAGTTATGGCATTTCGAATATTTACCCAAATTTAATGCACAGTCGCAAGTCGGTTAGTTCAACTGCGCTGGTTGCGTACTACCCAATGCTATGATTTCAAGTTACACACATGTGTAGCACTAATAGTATATATCATATATTAATTATGCACCGAGATGATTAATGTATAAACTAATCCTACAATTTGAAAGTATATGTTGAGACCATCAGTTTAAGATGGACAGGTGCTATAATGATAGTTGCATCTACTGACCCATGCTGATCAGCTCATACACTGTGCTAACACCTTTAATTCAGTAGTAATCCCAACAAAATTACAATTTATTAAATGTTACACTCAACCGTGGCATCTACCAGTGTAGTAGTAAAAGTTCCAGGCAGCAATTCATCCTATCCACAATAGTTCCCCAAATCATGAAAAATGTTTATTTTTCCCTTATAATTGGATCAAAATACATTTCACTTCTACAAATATTTGCCATACATCTGCTTTCTGTAGCTGCTCTATTAATTTTCTTCCCACGGGACTAAACAGATTAATGAAATAAATCCATTGACTTGCCGTCACTACTGCGATTGTCTAGTACTAATCTATATATAATTACTCCATTTCACATGACACTGATATAAAAGAAAATAATTCACAAATCAACTGTATCACTTGTAATTGCATCAATATATCTACTGATGTAACTTTCGATACCTGTGCTTGACAATCACACATGAATGTTAATGTGATCCTTGGATCACTATCTAAAAGTGCCCTACATATTTACAGACAATCTGCAGGACAATGCCTGTGATGAACAGCAGGCTGAAATCTCAAAGTACCACACACAAACTGCAACTGCCTGTGGCCTGTAGTCTGTACACACCATAGACTGAGACTAGTTCAAAAACGATGAGCTCGAGTGGATGCTGTGTAGTTGTGCATTTCAAATTCACTATTTGTTTAACATATAATTCATATTCATAATTTTTCGCATTTTCTTTTTTTTAAAAAAGAAGTTATTCTATTGCAATACTGAATATGTGTTTAATTGCAAGACCACGATGCAAAAAGAGGTTTTGGATGAAACAGTGATTGCAAGAAAGAGATAATCATTCGCACAAAACTGTTGTGTGAACACAGCAGTTACTTATGGTAATTTAATCAAGAATAATGACAATTTTAATGAATTGTTCAGTTTACAATGTCCATTCATTGATCACAAAGTCATCAGGATCATGTGGTGATTGTGGAGGAGAGGCAAAGTACTTTTGACAGGGGTGATAATTATAGTATCAGAGGTGATCTGGAGAAATTTTCAAAACCAACATGCCACACTTGGGTCAGTATGATGTCAGTCCTGAGACACTATAATCGACCATACATGAATTTTGCTGTGAGGAGAGTGAATCGGGAACTGGAATGCCTTCTTACGTCTGATATTGGCTCTGGCATGGGCTTAGTACCTGTAGATGCTGTTGGGAGGTGGGGTTATACTAGGCATGGTCTACACCTCGATATTAGAGGGAAGAGGGATTATTTTGGAACTGACAACAAAACAATTAATAGGGGGCCACAAATTCTCATGAAAGATTACTGTCTTTAATAGTGTTAGGGCAGCTCCTTTTTGAGATTTTTGTCAAGCATTAGGCAGAGAGTTTTAACAGAGATGAGATTTTCTTAAAAAATAATGATATTTCAGATACCAAAATTAAAAATTATATAGGGATTAATTTATTACATCAGAATATCAGTGGGCTATCAAACAAAGTGGATGAAATGCTAGTTCACTTAAATGATATCAATAGAACTGAAGTTTTATGGTTGTTAGAACACCATATAACTACAGGTACAGGTTTGTCAAATGTAGTTAACATTCTCATTACCCTGGAACAAACCTGGAGAAAGGAGGAGTTGTCACTTATATTAAAAAAGAATATAGTTTTGATGATATAAGTATTAGCAAGTATTGTTTTGATCAACATTTTGAAACGTGTGCTACAAGTATAAATTTCAATAATGAAATCTTCATAATAGTAACAGTATACAGAGAACCCTCTGCACTAATTTGAACTCTTAACATTTTTAAGCAGAAAAGAATTTAACATAGTCGTATTTGGTGGTTTTAATGAAGATCTTTGAAACAACTTACCCTGTAAAGTCATTTTGGAATCATTAGTCAGTTCATTCAATGTAAGTCAGGTAGTTAATTTTCCAAATAGAATAATGAATAATAGCCACTCAGCTATAGAAAATGATTTCCTAGGTACCTCAAAATTCAGTTATACAATCAAGACATCTATCAATAGACTTTTAGATCACAAAGCCCCATTATTAACTATCAACACTTTAATAGGAATTAACTGTAAGAGTAATGTTTTTAAACACCAGCGTGTAATAAATGATGAGTCAGATATTTGTATTAGAAAGTGCCTCAATACCACAAACTGGAAACATGATTACAGTGCACAAGGAATGGATAAAAAATACATTTTCAGTAGCATGGTATTAAATTACTTTGAAAGTTGCTTCCCCTTGAAAAAGTGTAGTGATTCATGAAAAGAATAAAAACCATGGATAACTATTGGCATCAGAACATCATGCATTTGTAAAAGGAAGTTATATATTGCCTCTAGGAACAGTCAGAATGCTGATGTTAAAACACATTACAAACAGTACTGCAAAATACTGAAAACTGATTTAAAGAATATAAAAGTATGTACTACAAACATAATATTCATGATAACCTAATCAGGTGTCAAGTAACCGAAGGAAAAAGTGATCACATGGCAGGTCTGATGGATTATAAGGGGATTCAGTAGACCAGTGGCCAAAATTGAAAGGGGAAATAGATACAATTATAAAAAGGCACAAATCTTGGAACTTAAAAGATATTTTAGGGTTGATTTTATTAAATGGATGAATTGCACAAGTTCAGTGGTGACAAAGTGGGAAGAGTTCAAGGAAATAATAAAAAAAAGTGTGAAGAAATATTTATTCCAAATCAGAGAATAAATAGATGTAAAGAACCTTCATGCTATAACAAGGTGGTGATGAAATTAAATAGATTGGTGAGACATGAACATAACACAGTTAAGAAACAACAAGGGGGCAGGGAAGTCATAAAACAAGTAACCAAGGAATTAATAATGTCAAAGAAACTGGCTAAGGATGAGTTTATGAAGAATATTATTGGTGCAGGGGGACCTCAGAATAATGCATCTAAAAATTTCTATAGTTATATCAAGAATCTTGTGGGGAAGAGAGGGTATTCAAACAATTAGAGATAAGGATGAAGAAGTGGTGACTGAGGATGTTAAAAAGAAGGCATAGTTAATAAGTAACTGGTTCGGTGAGACCATTAAGACAATAATTCAAGCTTTATATCAGAAAACGAGCCTATCGGCACAGTTGGAGGTAAGCATATTAAAAACCTTCTAATTAAATGTGAAGATATCATGAAGGAACTAAGGAATCTAAAAAAGTGTAAAGGGGTTCGGTGTGGATAAAATTACTACATATGTATTAACGATAGTAGGATGCGTCATTGTTCCTTACCTTGAAACATTATTTAAATTGAGCATGGATACTTGTTGTTTACCAGATGTCTAGAAAAGTGTGATAGTAGTAAAGGTCTATAAAAGAGGGGTGACAAATAGGGTCAAAAACTGTAGGCCAATCAGCTTGACATCAGTAGTAGGTAAATTAATGGAGAGATTAATATACAATTAGATTAGGAGTGTCTGTGAGGTAGATAAGTGTTTTTCAAGCCAGCTAGATGGCTTTAGACAAGGATATTCACGCGAATCACTGTTTGTAGGCTATATGCATGATATTTCTTATGAAATGGGCAGGAGAGGTCAAGTTGATAGTGTACCACTAGATCTTTCAAAGGCCTTTGATAGAGTGAGCCATGAAATGGTGCTAAATAAGGTAAAATCAATTAGAGCCGATAGAAATATGATTCGCTGGATAGAAGAAGTCCCGAAAGGTAGAAAGCAAAATTTCAGGATAGGAAACTGCAGTATCAAAAGAAATAGGACTGAATATGGGAGTCCTACTGCGTAGTGTGTTGGGACCATTATTATTCGTTATTCTAATGAATGATTGTGATAATGGTCTTCTGTCAGAAGTCAGATTGTTTGCAGTTGACATAATGTTATATAAACGGATCAATACAATAAAAGGCTGTAATCGGCGTCAGGATGATCTAGATATGATAACTGGCTGGGTGAGTCAACATGGGATGAATATAAATGCAAAGAAGAGTCAGCTTATTAGGTACACAGATAAAGAGCTAAAGGTTGATTATGATTATAAACAAGGGAAGGAGCTACTTATTGAAGACTTGAAATACAAATAATTTGGCATGACATTTGATAGGAGACTTAACTGGACAGGACACATTGGACAGATGCTAGGGAAAGGGTTGAAAATCCTTTACTTGTTGGAAAGAGTCTTGAGGGGATGCACTAGAGAAGTAAGGGATTTGGATAACAAAGCTTTGTTCAGACCACTGCTGGAATATGGTGGTGTAGTTTGGGATCCACATTTAGGGTATCATATACAGGAGTTGGAGGGGGTGTAGGGGTCAGCTACCAGATTTGTCTTTGGAAATTACCACAAAACACAATCGGCAACTAGTATGATAAAGGAGCTGGAGTGGGATTCATTTGAGGATAGAATGAGAGTGAAGAGAGCCATTGGAGTGGACAAGGCCTGTACTGGAGATGAAGCATGGAAAGCTATTGGTGGGCAAAATTAAGAAAGGTAAGGGTAAGGTTGACCATGACTACTAGCTGGTACTTGATTTCAGGCAAAAGGGTGTGGGAAAATTTTCTTTCGTTGGAAAAGGTGTAAGGGACTGGAATAAATTGTCAAGAGAAGTGATCAACAATTTACCAGAAACACTTCAAGCATTTAAAGTAAAAATTAGTAGGAGACAAAAGTACATTGGAATGGGAAATGATAAAAGATGGTTGTGTTGGGAGATTGCCACTGGGCCAAGAGCTCCATCGCAATTTTATCAATTATTATTATTATAAAGCAACTTTATTTCAAACCACCAACATTATATGAACTGTCACTACCTCGGAAAATCCTGGATGACATCTGTCAGTGAATTTGAGTCTAGGTAAGGCATTTCGAATATTTTCCAAAATTTAATGCACAGTCGCAAGTCGGTTAGTTCAACTGCGCTGGTTGCGTACTACCCAATGCTATGATTTCAAGTTACACACATGTGTAGCACTAATAGTATATATCATATATTAATTATGCACCGAGATGATTAATGTATAAACTAATCCTTCAATTTGAAAGTATATGTTGAGACCATCAGTTTAAGATGGACAGGTGCTATAATGATAGTTGCATCAACTGACCCATGCTGAGCAGCTCATACACTGTGCTAACACCTTTAATTCAGTAGTAATCCCAACAAAATTACAATTTATTAAATGTTACACTCAACCGTGGCATCTACCAGTGTAGTAGTAAAAGTTCCAGGCAGCAATTCATCCTATCCACAATAGTTCCCCAAATCATGAAAAATGTTTATTTTGCCCTTATAATTGGATCAAAATACATTTCACTTCTACAAATATTTGCCATACATCTGCTTTCTGTAGCTGCTCTATTAATTTTCTTCCCACGGGACTAAACAGATTAATGAAATAAATCCATTGACTTGCCGTCACTACTGCGATTGTCTAGTACTAATCTATATATAATTACTCCATTCACATGACACTGATATAAAAGGAAATAATCCACAAATCAACTCTATCAATTGTAATTGCATCAATATGTCTACTGAAGTAACTTTCGATACCTGTGCTTGACAATCACACATGAATGTTAATGTGATCCTTGGATCACTATCTAAAAGTGCCCTACATATTTACAGACAATCTGCAGGACAATGCCTGTGATGAACAGCAGGCTGAAATCTCAAAGTACCACACACAAACTGCAACTGCCTGTGGCCTGCAGTCTGTACACACCATAGACTGTGCTGCTTCCCACTCACTATAAATCCAGAACTTCAGTCAAGAGGACTAGTTCAAAAACGATGAGCTCGAGTGGATGCTGTGTAGTTGTGCATTTCAAATTCACTATTTGTTTAACATATAATTCATATTCATAATTTTTCGCATTTTCTTTTTTTAAAAAAAGAAGTTATTCTATTGCAATAGTGAATATGTGTTTAATTGCAAGACCGCGATTCAAAAAGAGGTTTTGGATGAAACAGTTATTGCAAGAAAGTGATAATCATTCGCACAAAACTGTTGTGTGAACTACAGCAGTTACTTATGGATAATTTAATCAAGAATAACGAAAATTTTAATGAATTGTTCAGTTTACAATGTCCATTCATTCGTCACAAAGTCATCAGGATCATGTGGTGATTGTGGAGGTGAGGCAAATACTTTTGACAGGGGTGATAATTAAAGTATCAGAGGTGATCTGGAGAAATTTGCAAAACCAACATGCCCCACTTGGGTCAGTATGATGTCAGTCCTGAGACACTATAATCGACCATACATGAATTTTGCTGTGAGGAGAGTGAATCGGGAACTGGAATGCCATCTTATGTCTGATATTGGCTCTGGCATGGGCTTAGTACCTGTAGATGCTGTTGGGAGGTGGGGTTATACTAGGCATGGTCTACTCCTCGATATTAGAGGGAAGAGGGATTATTTTGGAACTGATAACAAAACAATTAATAGGGGTCCACAAATTCTCATGAAAGATTACTGTCTTTAATAGTGTTAGGGCAGCTCCTTTTTGAGATTTTTGTCAAGCATTAGGCAGAGAGTTTTAACAGAGATGAGATTTTCTTAAAAAATAATGATATTTCAATACCAAAATTAAAAATTATATAGGGATGAATTTATTACATCAGAATATCAGTGGGCTATCAAACAAAGTGGATGAAATGCTAGTTCACTTAAATGATATCAATAGAACTGAAGTTTTATGGTTGTTAGAACACCATATAACTACAGGTACAGGTTTGTCAAATGTAGTTAACATTCTCATTACCCTGGAACAAACCTGGAGAAAGGAGGAGTTGTCACTTATATTAAAAAAGAATATAGTTTTGATGATATAAGTATTAGCAAGTATTGTTTTGATCAACATTTTGAAACGTGTGCTACAAGTATAAATTTCAATAATGAAATCTTCATAATAGTAACAGTATACAGAGAACCCTCTGCACTAATTTGAACTCTTAACATTTTTAAGTAGAAAAGAATTTAACATAGTCGTATTTGGTGGTTTTAATG
>JARYHS010010074.1:0-28101 GCA_031002005.1 Vandiemenella viatica
GGGCCCGCACCACATGTATAGCCTAGGGGCCCACAGAGCCTAAATGCGGCCCTGTTCATGGAGAAGGTTTCTCACCAAAAAAATAAGCCCCGCTCCCCCTTTACACCCCTTAACTTCATACAAATCAACTTTTGTTACCTGATTTTGATTGAACTTTTCATATGTATACTTTAAAATAAAGAGAAAATTCCCGTCAACATCTGGTCTGCCGAAGCGCAACCCCCCTCCCTCCTTCTACCCACTTAATTTTTGTCAATGTACTTTATAAAAAGCTACAGTCGACACTGTATGACTGATTACCATGAAAGGTGTTTTTATGTTTGCACGAAGAAGGTTTCTGACCAAAAAATCCAAAAACCACCCAATTACCCCATCAAACCACTTAATTTTTTTTACAAACCCACAGTTTTTATATGGTTTAGATACAACTTAGGACACTTTTACTATAAAACAAAGAGAAAAATAATGTCAACTTTTGATTTACACAAACTGAACCCCACTCCCCCTTTCCACCCCCTTGAATTTTTGCCAATTTTCTTTTTAAAAAGCTACAGTTGACACCATTTGACCGATCTTTATGGAAGTTGGCACATTTATGTATTTTATATGGAAAAGATTTTTGAACAAAAATTCAAAAACACTACCCATATTTTAATCCGATTTTGGTGTAACTTCGCATGCATATACATTAAAATAAAGAGAAAAAGAAAAATACTGTCCACATTACTTTTACAAAAACCCAAACCCTACCCCCTTTTTACCCCTTTAATTTCTGTTAATGTTCTTTACATAAAGCTACAGTTTCTATTGGATTTTGAAGGAAGTATGCACATGTATACTTCAAAACAAACAGAAAAATACTGTCTATATTTGGTATAGAAAAGTCAAACCCCTCTACCCCTTTCCATCCCCTTAATCTACACAAAGGTACAGTTTATATTCGATTCTGAAGAAAATTTTTACATGTATGCTTTAAAACATACAGAAAAATTATCTTCAAATTAGGTTGCAAAAACCCAACCACTCTTCCCTTCTACCCCCATTCCTCCTAATTTCCAATGTTCTTTGTGGATACCCAGAGTTTTTATCAGATATCGATGGAACACTGCATATGTATACTTAAAAACAAAGAGAAAAATAGTGTCTACATTCTGTTTACAAAACCCAACCGCTCACTCCCTTACCGCATTTAATTTTTGCAAATGTTCTTTACACAAAGCTACAGTTTTTATCTGGTTTCGATGGAACTTTGCACATGTATACTTTAAAACAAAGGGAAAAATACTGTCCACACTAGCCTTAAAAAAAAAAAAAAAACTACTCTTCACCTCTACACCCCTTAATTATTTTTTATACATACCTACAGTATTTATCTGATATCCATAGAAATTTATATACATATACTTTAAACAAAACAGAAAAGGCATACAATAGCCCAATCCCTCTTCCATTTTTCCTCCACCTCTTTTAATTTCCAATGTGCTTTACAAAAAAAAAAAAAAAAAAAAAAAAAAAAAACAGTTTTAAATCCCATCAAAATCAATTAAGCGATTTTTAAGTAATGGCAGAATATTCATAAAATAAATGTGTCCTAATGTCTCAACATATACCTCAGATTTCAACATGGACCCCAAGTTGTGAATACCAATTATAAATCTATATTTTCTGTGTGATGCCAGAACAAACAAATATATATCAGAAACAGATTTCTGTATGTGGTATATATTAATGCCGAGTTGTTATATGTTTCGATTAATGAGCAGCAGCTTTAACAGATATTATGATTAGGTCAAAACACAACCTGGACCAAAATGTGAACTGACATTCCTTAACACAGCATCCAATTCACCCTGTTCTGGACGTTTTTGGGGTATATAAAGTCAGATTTTTTTTAATGCAAGCGCTTTAACCACTTAACCGTCAGGAATTCGCAAAATGAGAACTGCTGTGGCATATTTAAAATATAAAACAATCTATAATACCACCAAAAATTTAATAATAAAATAAATGTTATATTAAAAAAACTGCCTTCAAAAGAAGCACACTAATAATTTTAAAATCACTTTATACCTTGCTTAGAAGAAAGTAAATCTAAATGGAAACTATTTTACTTTACTGTTATTGAAATTTTTACATTAATCAGTTATTTTTGGTATCGGTAACAGCTGTCACATCGCAAAGAATGAATTAATGAACTTCATTTTGTGACTGACGCTTATGGGTAGTACAAACAAAAATTCCGAATATTTTACGGCATATTGGGAGGCACATATTGTTATTGCGGGAGACAGCTTAGGGAAAAAATTAGAGAGTATTTTAATCTGTGGCTCGACCTCATTGGTCGTCCAGTCATATTTCTGGTACTAGAATGTCAGTTGGTAGGCTGCATCAAGCAATTTATGATTTATAGTTACTATAATATCGGCGAATCATCTGTATGTTTCAGTTTTGTTGAAACATGTTTCTAGCATTAATAATAGGTAAGTAGTAATATGATTTTTTATATATTATTATTGTTTATTATTGTTTTTATCTTATTGTTTTTCTTGCTTAGGCTGGCACCCACTCCAAAAATAACTGATTAATGTAAAAATTTCAATAATAATAGTGTAAAGTCTTGTCCATTTAGATTTAATTTCCTCTAAGCAAGGTTTAAAGTTATTTTAAAAATTTTAGTGTGCTTTATTTTTCAAGGTGGTTTTTATTTTAAAAACAATTTTTCATTTGAGATAAATAATATCTTGTAGGTGTTATAAGCTAAATAAGCTTTATGTATTGGTTTTTTTAGTCTCTTTTCTAGATGTAGTCATTGTCTTATGAATCCGTTTTGGTGGAACTAAATTTAGAAGTTTGTATACAGTGAACAAAGCCAATATTTTAACTTTTATAAACTAGCGTACCAGTTAGGTTTGATATATTTTTGTGGACTAACAGCTGGCAGAAATTAGCTAATTCCTGAAGGAGTGGGGATTATTTTGGCAAGGGGGAGCATCATTTCAAGGTAGACTTGAGAGAAATTGCAGCCTGCTAATGGACACAACAGGTACTATAAGGTCTAAGAAGTGCTGTGTGACCAGCACTGGAATGGAATTTTGGCAGAGGGTTTACAGCAGATGCTATGCTGCTCACATTGAAATACAGAAAGAAATAATTGTTTTACTAAATCTTGTGTACAATTTTGGAGTATACAAGCTTGGGTGGTCTTACTATATTTCTGTGAGAGGGGAACCTGCCACTGTGGCTGTGTGGATGGAGAAGGTAAAACAGGTCTAGTCTCAAATCGAAGCGCTCATGTACCAGCGATCCTGATTGTGGTTTTTCAGCATTTTCTTCCAATCACTGGAGCAAATACTGTAACAGTCTACAATCTGGGCCTCATAAACTTCACATTACACAAATAAAATACACACTTAGAACACATAGAACATGTACAAAAACCACTCAGGATTCTAACCGCGTAAAAGTAAAGTCGACTAGCAACGATTTGAGAGCTGGCACTGCTCCCATTGTCAAGTCCTGCTTAACTTACTGTAGAATGCCAAACAGTAGTCTATTATATAGGTTTACCAGCCAACCGTGGAGGGGATTGCGCAATGGGCACCACCTACTTGGTGATGTCATGACTGGATCGCTAATATGCCCTAATTTTGTTCAGTCCCATGTGCCTTGCAATAATCTAATTATTGGCTTCCATGTTTGGCTTAGTGTGATTCCCTGACCCCCATTGGTAACATGACTAAACTTAATCTCTATCGCCTCCTTCAAGATACTGTCCCAAAAATTATTTGCATGTATAAAGGCGAAGTATCGAGGTTATAAAAATACTTTCTTTTGCCAAGGTAGTTTGGGATAGTGTGAGTAATGAGGCTGTGGATATCTGATGGAATTGTGATACCGACTCAGCACGGCATGGAATCCAGTGATAGATCATCTAAGGAGGCAGAGATCAAGGCTTCACGATTATCACATCCAGCCACTCCCATGGTACCTTTACCATGCCTCCGCCAGCACTCCCCTGCAGCCCCACCAGGTCCTTCCCTGCCCCACAGTCTTTGCACAGATTGGTCCCGACGCACGTGACTGTCATCATCTTGCAAAAAAGGCCTGATAAGCGGGGACTCTTCCGAAAACCGACACTTCGCCGGACGATGGAGCCGAAATTTAGCCTTGCACTTTTACTGAAGCTCGAGAAGATTTTATGCATGGTTGATAGTGTCTAAATACCGGAAAACAGAGCTTGATGGGTGTGTGGTAACGCACTGGCCTCACATTAGGGAGGATGCGTGTTTGAATCCCCATTCAACTATCCAGATTTCGGTTTTCTGTGCGTTCCCCAGGGAAATACTGGGATATTTCCTGTAAAAGACCATGGCCGAATTCCTTCCCATGCCTTGACATCAGTCGTTTCCCGCCTCTAATGACCTCGTCATCAACGAAGCTGCGAGAATATTTGACCGAATAAGATATGGCAGATGAAATTCAATGCTTTCTCAAAGATATGGTGGCAAGCATTCAAATTTTTTTTTTTTTTTTTTTTTGCTCATGGTTTTAATCGTTGCAACATCAAGTTCATTCAAGGCGCGAAAGGAGAGTTGGCAAGGATTTTTCCCATGGTCTTTTAAATGAACTATTCCGGTATTCACATGGAGTAAGTTGGGGAAACCTAGAAAAGCCCAAATCTGGTTGCCCGTACAGAGAGTCGAATCTGTATCCTCCTGAAAGAGAGGCCAGAAGGTCACTGCTTATCCCATCACTCTCAGTCATTCCAAAACCGTCATAGCGTATAAAAAAATTGAGTCGGCAAAAAAAATTGTGATTACATAGAAAATAGATAATGTTCAACCATTAAAATGATGTATTTACGAGGTGCATACTAGTTCTAAGGCCTCCGATATTTTTCTAACTAACTACTCACCCGAAAACTATGAAACTGGTGTTACTTCTCGCAGACCTACACATTTTTCACAACAGGCCATGATTCCATGGCCGTGGCGAATGCTTCTTTAGAAGTCTGTTTTGACCACTGTAAAATCGCTGAAGCAATAGCAGCACGGCTGATGAATGTGCAGTCACGGAGAGTGTTTATCATTGTTGGAAACAGCCGGAAGTCACTAGGAACCAGGTCAGGGGAGTAGGGAGCATGAGAAATCACTTCAAAGTTTTTTTCATGGGGAAACTGTTGTATAACGTTAGCCCGATGTGCGGGTGCGTTGTCATGATGAAGCAGCACACGCGCATCCATTACCGGACGTTTTTGTTGCAGCGCAAGAAGGAATTTGTTCTTCAAATCATTTTCGTAGGATGCACCTGTCACCGTAGTGCCCTTTGGAATGCAATTGGTAAGGATCACGCACTCGCTGTACCAGAACATGACCACCATCCATTTTTTCAGCAATGGCGGTTACCCGAAATTTTTTTAGCCGCGGTGAATCTGTGTTTTTCCATTGAGCTGACTGGCACTTCATTTCTGGATTAAAAAGTGGAAATCATGTCTCAGTTGACGAAAAGAAAGTCCCATTAACGCCTTAGTTGAGCGGCAACATGCCACACGAGCAGCCTTGTGGTCGTCTGCCAGCATTCGTGGCACCCAACTGGAGGAAACTTTTAGCATTTTCAGGTCATCATGCAGGATTGTATGCACAGAATCCACGGAAATGCTAACGCTGTAGGCGATCTGTTCAAAAGTCATTCGGCGATCCCCCAAAATAAGTCTCTCCACTTGCTCGATCATGTCGGTAGACCGGCTTGTGCGAGGCTGAGGTTGTTTTGGTTTGTTGTCACACGATGTTCTGCCTTCATTAAACTGTCGCACCCACGAACGCACTTTCAGCACATCCATAACTCCATCACCACCTGAATTTAAATTGGTTTCACTCCACGCAAATTCAGAAAACGTATGATTGCACGATGTTCAAGTAGGAAAAACGTTGCCATATTAAGTATCTAAAACAGTTTTCATTCTCGACGCTGCCGCTAGAGTTCCATCTATTGCAAAGTGCTGCCATCTTTGTCACTTATTGACAACGAATGTACGCTCATTTTAAAACAATGCACATGTTTCTATTTCTTTTCAGTCTGGACAAAAACTAAAATCGGAGGCCTTCGAACTTAAATGCACCTTGTATTACTGAAAATAAATTGATTTTGTATCTATAATTGCTTTAGAGACCTTACCTTCGGGATTGCTGTCTTATAATTAACTAGGTTTTCCACTGTATTTTTAAATACCAGCCTGATTATTTAAGTTGGGTAATTGTAGACAAAACCAAAAATATTTTGTACTAATGTGGGCGTGATAAATTACTTTTTTTACATATTACAGAGGCCGGTAAGAGGAGAGTTAAGATTTATTTCAGGGTACAATCTTGTCAAATTTATTTCCTGTAACGTTGTCATATTATCTGCCTTCTAACATTGCTGAAGAGATATCCATGTTCAAGGAATATCATCTCATAGCCAGACATTATCAGAAGTACAGACACATTTCCGTTTTCCTCCCATTTGATGTATCATACTTTTATGTAATTAATTACTTCCTTTATAACACTTTTATTTTTTATACAGATTATCAATAACTATTAATAACGAATTTTTCTCTCTTTTTATATCTTTACTTCGCTTACATGTTGGACGATGTGCTTCATCCTGTAAGCCGTAGCGCCTCTGGGGTAATGTTCTGGTGTGGAATTGCAACAATCGTGAGTTCAAACCACATCCGAGATGAATGTTTTTTCGTTCTTTATTTCCTTTTTCCTCACAAATATATATCATATATGTGAAAAATATGAAGTGTCTACATGTTAGTAATAGTTATGTTTGAAGTTACCCCTATATTGAGGAGAGTGACTTCTTGACCACACTATGACCATTTACTTAATGTAATTAATTTACAAGTAGTTTTAATATTTCAAAATCAGGTGGGCTCTAGAGATTCCTTTTGGTGTGTTCCCTATTATGAGGGAAGCAACATCCAGATCTCAATGTATGTAAATTTGAAAATGAATTATTTAATAAGTGGAATTTTTATCCAAGTCAAGTGACATATTATATGACTGGATGGGAAATAGCGAAAACAAGGTTCACAATTTGACTTTTTAACTGAGCACTTGAATTTTTTTTTACTTTACAAAATTTTGCAAAGATTAATTTTCTTTTTAAAACACAAAGGTACATAAAGTTTCTCTATAGAGCAAGAATTTCTATCTCAGGGCGTTAACTAGTGCACAAATGTCGATGCAAAGTTTCTCTTACCTGAATTGTTATTACCGTGTAGACGAATCTAGTTGTACAGTCGGTGGGTTGACCGCTCTCCAGGTGACGGAATGACACCTCTATACGGTGTGCTTGACTGCCCAGATATCTCGGTTCCCCTCTAGGAAGGCAACCACCAAGTGTCTATTCGCTGTTCCGCGCTGCCGCGAAGAAGCCTCTTGTTCCACCCCATTTCGAAGCATTCCTCCAATCTCAGTATCAGGAGGGAAGGAGTCGTCGTCAGTTGGCTCCAGACATGCAACATACCGCTCTCAGTTAATAACAATATTAAACATTATCCCAATTGGCTGTACTATTTGGCTCCGCCTCACGCTTTATTCTTGTGTACAGATTACACTGTTTTCTCTTTTTACTGAAAAGGGGGGGGGGGGGGAAACAGAGGCACATACATATGTCTTTCACTCTCTGTTCTTTAATGGTATAATACAAGATTTATAGCGAATGGTTTAAAAATAATTTCTAATCTCAAATGTCATCAAGACTCAACAAGGAAATTCCTTCCATTCTTCCTTACATTGGTATTAAAAAAAATGCCTTCTGTGTTCATTGATAAATGGCAGTTATATTCTAGATATGCCTCAAGTGTGAACAGTTCACAAGCAATACAGTCACGATACAAGTTCTTAAGTTACTATCTTCCAGGAATTATTTAAAACCTGGAAAGTGTTGAGGAGTATTGTGGTCAAAGAATCACAAATTTCAACCGCTAACCTGTCTTTGTAAACTTGAAAACATTTTCCTTTTACATATCATTTTCCTTTGGTTTATATGAACACCTGAATATCAACCTGCTCTTAATGTTCCATTATCGCAAATAGTTATAAATGGATGTAGGAATATATGGCTGAGTGAGTCGATCCATATGTCAGTAAATGACTAGAAGAAACAATCAGATCATAAGGGACAAAATAACTAATCCCAGATGAAGCAGAAATACGAAGGGATTGTATACCTCCATAATGAGAAAAACTTGTGAATGGTGTACAGCAATTCCAACCATGACAGTCCTCTGAAGATAGCTAAATATGATGGCGGAAACGTCAAGCCTCGATAAATTGACGCGGTTCAACCCGGAAAACCAAGATAACAGCGACAACGACCGCGGAAGTCTGCGTGCCAACAAGCAGTGGGTATATTAGAATGGTTTGAAAGTGAAAGAAAGAATAATAATTAACCAACACAGTTTTGAACCAGTGACCGCACCATTAGCAGTCGAGAACCTCTAATTAAAGACCCTACAGCCTGCTATGCAGACTTTCTCATCCAGTCGATAAACAAACCAACCTATATGGAACTTCCTGTCAGCGCACTTCGCTGAAACTGGCCGGCCTCGAGATACTTGTTTTCAAGTTATTATCCTTATGGTCGCTTCCATGTCAACCATACATCAAGATTTAAGCGAATCGAAAGTTGCCTATCCCTTGGTCCGATGGATTTATGGATCATACAAAGATAAAAAATAAGTAAAGAAACTATCCGAAATAAAATAAGAAAAACGATTCTATAGCGTGAAGCTTGTAAATCTGAAAATATGTAACACCCTGTCTACTATTTGCTACGCTTTAAACCAATCCTTTAACTTACATTCCCAACATTAATATTAGGTTTAATAACATGACGTTAGAAAAGTGATCAGCTGTAAGAAGCACTTGTTTAAATATCTGGCCAATCAGACAGTTCAGTGAACGGAGGAAACATGACATTATGAAACGAATTGTCTGAAATATAGAAGGCCATTGATTTAATATCCGCCAATAGGATTCTTTCATGGGAGGGGTCAAGAGACGAGCTACAGTTTCCTGTTACGTCGTGCTTGTGCTGTGTTGCCACTCTGTGCATAATTAAGCCAGCCACACACAGAACCGGGCGGGGCAGGGCGGGCGGGGTGCGACGAGTCGCCTGACTTGCCCTTGTCGTGCTGCTGTCACACACAGAACGAGGCGGGGCACGACAAGTCAAACACTTTCTTCATTGCGGCAGTCACCTGTCAGTGAATTCAGTGGGAGCATACTGGTGTGTAGTGTATCATTTTGAAATGGATGAAGATGAGGAGACCGTTTTGTTAATTTGGAACTATCTGCAGCTCTTGGACCACAGTGTTAACAACAGAGAGATGTGGGTACACCGTATAAACCTGAAAAGGAATATAGGAAGTTTTATTTCTGAGCTTCGAGCCGAACCCAGACAAGTTTTTTAATTATTGTCGCATGTCAATTTCGACATTCGACTTTTGTACTTGAGAGCATTCGGAGCAGAATAGAAAAGCAAAATACCAACTGGAGAACAGCCATACCCCCAGAGGAGCGGCTTTTGATAACCTTAAGGTATGTATTTTGGTCCTCTTTTTCCTGAGCATTAGTTATTCAACCATATAATAACACTGTAGAGTCATATAAATGTTAAATCTTACAGTCATACATGGCACACATACAAATCAGTCGAATATTCGAAACACAACACAACCACTCGTTCAACACAACCAGACCGCTAGATAGTGGAGCCCGGGGAGGGAGGGTGGGTCCCGTGACAGCGCATGCGCAGAACGTTCTGCCCGGCAGCGACTTGCCCCGGGGCATAATTTGTTTCAGCTTCGCATTTTGCCCCGGGGCGTCTTTTCGACGTGCCCTGCCCCGCCCGGTCCTGTGTGTGATGCTCCATAGGCACCAATGCGTTTCCCGTCGCACAAGACGCCCCGGGGCAAAATGCCCTGCCCCGCCCTGCCCCACCCGGTTCTGTGTGTGGCCGGCCTTATAAAGACGATTCTGACAAGACTGGTAACCTTTATTGGTAAAGAGTGTACTAGCTTCTTGTAAATTTATTAATGTTTTATTTCAATACTGGCAAAATTTATACTGCGATACATTACACGAGAATTATGGTGCTGTTTGCACTAGTACAAACATTAGAAATATTTAAAAATTTGCAAAACAAAATACTATATCAAATGTAGTAAAACAACCACAGATGCAATAAAAGCCATCTCTGATCTGCATAAAGTCACTGGTTTAAATCTTAATGACGTTTTTATAAAATGCTCTTGGGTAACTAGCCAAGATGGCGACAGTGTTGTAATCGCTGAAATATCGTGTGATAACACCTTCGTTAATGCGGCTACTTACCCAAGGGAATTTTATAAATTCTCAAAGGCGAGAGAAACTTCATTCTAATGCTTACTGACTTTCCTTGGCGGAATAATTTATCACGTGATCACTAACTTGTAGAACATCATCTCCGATTCATTACCGTGAATGGCGTAAGTATAACGTATAAATTGGTTAGTATGAAGCTTATGTACAGTGTTTAATGGACTATTAAAGAAATTTTAATTTCAATGTTAAAATTGACGCAGTATGCAGTTGATTTAAGTAAAATTGCTGTAGAACTTTTTATTAGACTATAGGCTACAATGTGAGAGCATTTAAGGACTAATTTCTTTCTAGCGGTTTATGTAACAATCTTTGGCAATCAAAGAGACGAATAATTTAGTTGTATCACATGAAATGCGGCATGAAACAGTTAAGAAACCATTTTGTGTTCGTTCTCAGTGTAATCTGTAGCGAGATGGCGTCTACACGTTAATAGTAAGATTGTATTATATAAAAGTACACGATATCTCCTTTAACGTTTATTTGTTAAAAAAAAACTATGTTACCATTCTTTTAATCGAAAGTGATCAACAAATTCATAATACCAACATTAGTACAGTTCCATTTTCGCTGAAGTAAGGTGCATTCTTATAGCCATTTCACGAATATAGCCACTTCTGTTATTTGCTCTGAGGCATTTGGTAGTGCTGTATAACATATTTTTCACGGCTTATACCGGTATGTGTTGTTAATCTTTCATTCATTGTCAAAGTGATTACGTTGTTTATAATATATTTTAATCTTTTCGTGGTTCAGAAAAGAAATGTACGTGTGACAATCTTTAATTTCATAATCAACTACTCTTTTGAAGTTATCTGGCGTTAGTTGTTCTGAAAGCGAGATTTATTTTTTTAAATTTTTTTAATCATGCTTGTATTTTGGTGGGAAATAATTACTTATTTGGTTTTATGGACATTTTTTTGTGAAGTAATCCAGGGTACTGTATTAATTACTATAGTTACAGTAACAAAAGCATTAACATTGCGTTTCGCATAGATGACTTGTTAGATTTATTCACTATTTTTTATTTTGTGGCTGAAAGCTAAATACCGGTAGCATAAATAATGGAAGAAAGTATAGATTTTGTGTAGTAATTTCATTTGTGCAGTCCAGATTTGGTGTCTGCAGTATGATTACCCTACATTATTAATTTGCTCCCAACTATTTGAAACTGCTGTTACAAGTAATTGATGGATCTACTGGAGATAGTGATGCCGCTACAACAAATTTACAAAACATGAGGTAATAACGTCATAATAGTGCGGACTAAATCGCAAGACACATTGTTCTCCAAAACTGATTAGATTTGAACGCACCCTGGACCAGCATAATTACTTTCAGATTTAGTCTTAGCGATGTTATTTTACATAATAGTTCCAGTGGTATGACGCTGTTCCCAGGTGTATTACAACCTTATTACAGCTTCAACGTAGAAGAGCTTACAATTCACTACTGCAGTATTATGATGTTATTAACACACACGAAAAAGATTATTCTAGTGGTATCGCGATCTTACGTAATCCACAATTGATCTGTATCAAATGACATTGTCTTGTGAATTATCTTTTTTTCTGAATTGTTTTACTGTGAAAATTGCATTCTGGAAATAGTGAGGCTGGATGGCTTTTCTTGTGCTAATGCAGTGAGCATCTATTGGAAGTTGTTGAAAGATGGTGAAATCACATGGAGGTCAGAGGCTTAAGGGGTGTCCATTAATTACATCTGGTGAAATAGGGGGGAGGGGTGGTAGTGAAATCTCACCAAATCCCACAAAAGAGGAGGGGGGAGAGTTTGACAGAAATCCCACGCTTTTGAAGGTCCACAAACGACATGGATGTCGAGTTTAGGGTGGGTATAAGGTCAAGAAACGACATGGATATCGCCTTTGTTGAGGGTATAGCCACCTTGGGAAGCAGGAGAACTAAAAAAATAAAGGTCTCAAAAAACTACGAGGTCGATCAGCATGGGGAGGGGGTTCCCATTAAAATCTCACGTCATCTTAGGGGATGGAGGGCCTGACAAGGCCTCAGCAAATGTTACCAGAGGCAGTGGGGGAGAGGATCCAGAATTCCAAAAAAAACTTCATGTGATTAATGGATGCCCCTCACTTACTTTGTAAAGCAGGATATGTGCTGAGCTGTGGCAGAGTATGATTCTTGTACAGGCACAAGTGTGTTGGAGCACACCATTCAGCACATATTATGGGACATAGGTCTCCACAGCAGATGGCTCCCCATGTGTCACTATATTTACTCAGCTACATTATTAATTACAATTGCAGTGGATGGCAAGATCATCCAATTTGAACACTCGATCAATGGAAGGAAACATGTTGTCTAGTTGGATGAATCATGTTTCTTTTTACGCCAGGCTGATTGTCATGTCTGGAAACAATGTCATCCAGGTGAACGGCTTTTTGAAATGTGCAGAGCGTCATGGATGCAGGCCATTGGGTCAGTATTATGAAATGGGGAATATTTGCATTTTTTCTGTTGGAATAACCATGGGAAAAAGAGGAAGACTTTACTGTGGTATTGTTTTCCAATATTATTCAATATGTGTAATGCATTAAATACATTTTTATGTGCCAAAGAACAATGTGATGAGATTAACATTGTTTACTATTGCGGTGGAGCCTGCAGGCTGATGACAATTTCCCTACAAAACTATTTCTTATTTATATACACAGCTTTTACTTTATTACCTGCCTGATGCACATTATTAATCACCTCACTTGGCAACTTATTGAAGCTTATGACCTCCCCACCCCCACCCCAAAAGAGAGAATTTTACTTCTTAAACCTGAAATCTAGTGATTATTTATGGATAGGTTCCTCTAGTTCCTTCAACTTTCTGCACCTTAATCTTCCCCCAATATTCACCCATGCCCGTTTGTTAGACTATACCTTATACATACCCACCAATCTTTTCACTTAACCCTTCTTCTAATAACTCCCAAATTGTCTATTTATTTGTTCTGTTATCGAGTACACTCTATTGTAATTTATATAGACAAATCTAACTGTCCTCCTTTGCCTCTTCTTTCACCATTCTAATATTTTATATACATTTAATGTGGATCTTGTAACATCCCACAATTCCAAAGTAAGGGGCTAACCAAGGAATTTTAATCCAGTTCCCTTACTTTGCTAGTGTATTCCCATCCCACATAACCCACTCTCACCACCACTTCCACAATTTTTTGTTCCTATTTGATCCCTTTATCAACTAATATTCTAAGATATCTTTATTTTATACCTGCCAATGTGACAGCATATATTAATGTGTCACTATGCAGAATGATTTAGGTGAAATGGGGCTAGGTTGAAATCCTGGGCCGGATATACTGGCCATCCTCATTACTATTTTTAGGCAGTTTTATGCAATCAGCTAGGCAAATGATGAGATGAGTTCCAGTCTCTGCCTCATTAACTATAAAGTTTCCCTATCACATAGTTACAGCTTTCACAGACATGAGGGAACACATCAGAACTATGAAGGCCCTAGTAAGACTCTAGTAGGTGGGCATTGTTTTCAGATACACACTGCCTCAGAAAAAGGATGTATTGCACACAATTTAAAAAGTGGAAAGTTCAGTGATGATAATGATTTTTAAAAAATAATGGCAAGTGTATCTTACAACACTCATTTCTAAAGATCAAATTATTTAGCAGGGACCTAAATTGGAATTAAAAAATGAATTACATGCAGAGAATAAAATGCAACCAACTCCATATGAATGGTAGTTAGAGCATTGAAAATTGATACACCTGATGGACCAGGTAACACATAAATGGCACACTATGACACTACTACTTTCACTTACATGTCATACCACATTCACTACCCTTATGCTTTGCTCCGAGTATCATAAGAATTTCACTATCTAGCTATTTACATCATGTCTTACTCCAATGGGTTTAGTCTTATTCAGCACCATTCTTTGGTACCCATTTTCAAAATATTTCTGAGTAATCCATTCTGACACTGTCAACCAGTGGCGTAGCTAGGTCAACAAGGGCCCCGGTGCAAAAAATTTATTTTGGGCTCTCAGGCCAGATGGGCTGCCTTTTTTTCCCCTTTGTGTTGCTAGTAAGGGTCCCGTGAGCTATGGATGGGGCCCTTGAGTTGTGCTTAGGGGCCCCCTGAGCAGTGGTTGTGGTTGGGGCCCCCTTAGACGACTGTAGAGCTAAAAAATAAAGGTCGCCATTTTGCCATTAAGGCTCGTGGGCCTCTGAAGAGGTGCACTTTTGGGCTCCCAGAGGTATTCTTGGGGGCCCACTGAGCGTAGGGGCCCCGGTGCACTGCACCGCCTAGCCCCATAGTAGCTACGCCCCTGCTGTCAACTGTCCTTTTTCAAGTGAAATATCTTGCACATAACCCAGACAACAGAACTCATATACTCCTGGTGTTTGAAAATGTTCTCTCTTGTCTTTCAGGAACATATGAAATTCCTTCTGGCTGCAGTAAGGTATACATTGGTGAAACAGGATGCACTGTTAAGGAGAGGTTCAATGAA
The DNA here is from genome assembly GCA_031002005.1 of Vandiemenella viatica. Lineage (NCBI taxonomy): Eukaryota > Metazoa > Arthropoda > Insecta > Orthoptera > Morabidae > Vandiemenella > Vandiemenella viatica. Next base: position 14,938 of record JARYHS010010074.1, read on the forward strand.
CACATTAGGCATTTGAAAAATAATGACGCAAGCAAGTCTAGTGTAGTTCTACATTCAGCCGACAGTGGCCACTCAATTTTATTCGATAAGACCAGCGTTATAGCCATTGAAAGCAGATGTTGCCTAGGCATATAAGAGAAGTGTTAGAAATACAAAAACGGCCGAACAACATTAATGCTGACAATGGTTTGCAACTTGACCATATTTGGTCATACCTACTCAGGAAAACCTAAGACGAACGGCCCCATCCTACCGCCTACACCGGGCATGGTGACGTCACCGTGGACGAATAGCACCTGCCCGCACCAGCTTCCTGCTACTATATAAGGGCGATAGCGGCAATTCACAAGCAGTCCTCTGATGAAAGCCACAGTAAGATGGCAGAAATGTTAGTTTTAAATATATCGACGTGGCTCCAACCGGAGAACCAAGATAATACAACAATTTTCATGTTTTCAACAGCTGACATCGCACCTCCAGTCCCTACCACAGATCCCATGGATATTCTAGTAAATGTCCCCCATGCCATAATACTGTCTCCACTGGCCTGCATCCATGGCACACTGCCTGTATTGAACAGCTGTTCACTTGGAAGATAATCAACCTGGTGTAACAACAAACATAATTCACCCAATGAGGCAACACATTTCATTCCTTGATCCTCTGTTCGATCTGGATGATTTCATGCCCACTAAAATTGTAATTAATGATGTTTTTGAGTAAACATAGTAATGCATGGGGAGCCATCGGCTGTAGAGATCTGTGTTCAATGATATGCGCTGAATGGTGTGCTCCAGCACACTTGTACCTGCACCAGCATCATACTCTGCCACAGCTCAGCCCTTATCCTGCTTTAAAAATGTCAAAACTCTGACCTCCATGTGATGAGGCATATACGTCCAACACCTTGTCACCTGCTCGTGGTTTCACCATCGTTCAACCATTTTCCATAGATGCTCACTGCAATAGCACATGAACAGCTTTCCAGCCTTGCTATTTCTGAGATGCTCATTCCCAGGCACTTCATCATAGCAAATTTCTTTTTGTCAGAGTCACTTATGTCATTGGATTTCTCCATTTTCTATATGTATCATTGCTGGAATGATACCTGATGTAACTCTGTTCTGCTTATTTACTTTCTGTACCTCATGACATACCCACAACATTACCATGCAGCATTAAGGCTTGCGGTAGCATTGGTCATAATGTTTTGGCTCACCAGTGTATTTAAAATTTCCCAGTTGCATCTTTAGTTCATTATGTTTTTTTTCTACCCAGCACCATCAGCCTTGTTACCTTCCTAATGTTGTATGTGGGCTCTGTGCTTCTGTACAATTTATATTTAGAAGTAAGCTTTTCACCTAATCATGTCATCTCTTTGAACTGTTCCTAGTTCCTCTCTGCCATTCTAGTAATCCCTTTCACTCGCTTAAACTTTCCTTAACATATCTATGCTATTACAGAATATATTCTTTGTGTAATTTACCTAAATCTACCCTCTTGCTTTGGCATTGGCTTACTAGGTTCTCCTATGTCCAGTGTGTTATTTTATGATAGAGGGGCATCTACAGTGAGGGTTAATGACATTAATGATGTTTGCCATTAACTCAAAAGAAAAGTATTTAGAATTTTGTTTCCATTAATTTGCAGTGATGTTAAATCTTCCATTAGAGTAGCTTTAGCAATGATCCTACAAAATGTATATTTGCAACATTTATTGAATGACTGGATTAGAGTGTCAGTGAAAATTCGGTTAGGCTATGAAAATGAGGAAGAATAAGGAAAGTAAATATATCATTCACAACAGATGAAGCAAGAGAGCCTCTACAATCACATAAAAAAAACCACGCATTTGCTTTACATTAGTTTGGTATAAACATTACTGATGTCTAGAGGAAGGCATATAGGAAGGGTCATGGATGTGTACACTCCAAGACTTGTCATATAATGAATCTCTGTGTGTACACATCCAACGTCCTTGCCATTTGGCTTCATCTAGTTGTGATTAAGGTTTATTATTATTATTATTATTACTCCATGATTCACTAAAATTGGGTGGCGGAGGGTGCATTGCACCTATCCTAATGTATAGCCATTTGTGCAAAGAAGTGATATATGGGACATGGCAAGAGGCACCCATGGGTGATTTTTATGAACCATCCCAACATTCACCTGAAGTGATTTGAGAAAACCTTGGAAAATCCATATTAGGATGGATGGAGGGGTTTATTGATACCTACTCTTATCGGAGTCTAAGTTCTCTCACTCGATAACTGCTTCCTATTCCACTCCCTATTGGCTCGTGGAAAAAAAGAGTATAGAAATGAATCGGTTCTGGCCCTGATTTCTCTTATCTTATTTTCTCAGTCATTCATAGATATGAATGCAGCTGGTAGTAATATGTGTTTACTGTCATCCTGAAATAGGTCAGTTATTAATTTTTCAATTAGCTTCTGCTGATAGCAATTCTTTCACTGTTCCAGGGCATACCAACCAAATTCTTTCAACATAGCACTTATACTTTCCCTCCAGCTATTTATACCTGTCACAAATCGGGTGACTTTTCTTTGGACTTTCCCCAATGAATCCATTAACCTCTTTTGATAGGGACCCCATCTAGAACAACAATATTCTAAGTGAGGATGCACCAGAGCTTTGTATGTAATTGATTTAACTTCTGGTGTACATTGTTTTAAATTATGGCCTAGAAATTTGAGCATATGATTTGCTTTCCCATTACCTTCTCAATATGTGAATTCCACAAAAAATTATTACAAATTGTTACACCTACATGTTTAGAGGAATCTACCGTTCTAAGGACAATACAATTAATTTAGTATTCAGAGATAAATGGTGTCGCTATTTACTTATATGCATGACTTGGCATTTTTTTAGCATTTAACTGCAGCTGTCAAACACTGGCTTGTAACAAAGCGTGATCATCCTGGGTTTTTAGTTCATGATAAATAATAGCATCATTGACAACTAGTCTTTTTCCCCCCTTATTACGTTGCATAAATCATTACTGTATATGAGAAACAATAGAGGTCCAATATCATACTTCCCTGGGGATCCCCGGACCTCACTTCAATCAGTGATGCATGCTCACCATAGAGAATTACACATTGTATTCTACCCTTCAAAAAGTTTGCAACCCAGTCACAAGTTTGTCTAGATATACCATAACTATGAAGTTTCATAAGTAATCTTGTGTGAGGCACAATATCAAACGCTTTTTTTAAAATCTAATAGGGCTAAGTCAACCTGGGATTGCTTATCTATGACCTGGCACAAGTCGTGAATTCAAAGTGCAAGTTGTGTCTCACAGCATCGGCCTTTTCAGAATCCATGTTGGCTTGAGTTTAAAAGAGCCTCTTCATCCAAAAACTGCATGACATTTGAATAGATGATATGTTTATACTGAAATATTGTAAAGTATATTCACATTTTTGTCTACTTTATGGCCTTACTGCCTTCATATTCCTTAATTACATTTATGAATGCTAATTACTTCATATAGCTAGTTGGCCAGATATTAAAATATCAGATCATTCAAATCAAATACTATTTTAAGTTAAAAAGTATATCTCATAAGAAAATTAAGATCTTGACTTGTTTGTAGGGTTCACTATTTTTATAAAATGAAAGAACTGTTTTTTTTTCTTGAACATACTGAAATGATAAAAAGATTTCATAGTATACTTAGGGTGTATTAAATAACACACTTTATATATTCATTAGGTTGGAAATAATCACCCCTAGTTGAGATATGTCACCCATAAATGGAAATTAGAATGTTTAAAGGCAGTTAGGGGAAATGTATGCATCCTCACATTCAAATTACACCCTCACTAAAAGGGTTTTTCAAATAATATTAATTTTATATTCAGTGGATGGGACATAATTATCTCTATTAGTAAATCATTCATAACCAGAGCTCAGGTAGGTTCAAGGTAATGTGGGAAAATCCATTCCCAACCCCTCTTAAAATTACATTGTACTTACGTACATCAAAGCTGATTTTTGATCACATGTGATCCTATCAAAAGTAAACTATCCTCAAGGGTGATTTAAAAGAGAGATGTAGTGCACTGGCAATAGTTTTTAGTTATAAAGGTGGAAAGTCAATAAATATGTGTGGTTCATTAGCACTAAAATTTTTAAATGATCTAATCCCCAATCCCTCTGTGCACCTGCTTACTGTTACTATTACTCTGTGAATCACTAAAAGTGTGTGGCAGAAGGTAATTTGCACCTATCCTAATGTGTAATTATTTATTCATTGGATGGGATATGGCTGGCGGTGCCCATGGGCTGTTTTGAGGAACCATCCCAGCATTCGCCTGGAACAATCTAGGAAAACCATAGAAAGCTAAGAACAGGATGGCCTAAGCAGGAATATTGAGGTGAATGATGTTAGAGTTACAGAAACCAAGATTGGGAATCAGACCATTACATTTTACTCATAAAGATGTCAATGAAGCCTATCACATAAAAACAAACAGTAGAAAGTTGTCATCCATTAAGCACTCTGAGAATAAATAAATTAAAAACGGAAAGCTGAGGATAGCAAATAAATTCCTGAATGTGGAGGATGAAAGTGCAGAACATATACACAGTTGGGGGATACCAATATGTAGCAGTTTTTTAAGCATTAGGTAAATAGGCCAAAGGGCACAAGGGATCCCTGAGTAGTGATCAGAGAAGACTGAAGAAAAGAAATAAATTCAGGTGTTGTATAATAGATAGTTAAGATCAAGGTACTAAGAAGATAGCTAATTATATGTTATGATTAAAGTGAACATTAAAAACTAAATCCATGCAGGAAACAATGATTATTTGGTAGAAGAATTGTGAAGAGGTAGATAAAAGTATTGGGGAGGGGGGCGAGGCACAAAATTTTTCAGAAATATGAAAACAGTAAAGAATATAAGAAAAGACAGTGAGGAAAGAAATAATCTGCTCATTATTGGCATTAAAGAGTGGGAAAAACAACCACTGTTATTTCATGCATCAAAGTGCCACTAAACTGAATTGGGAAGTTGGTTTTTATCCAGTTTTTCACAATCATCTATGTAAATGTTGGGATGGTCCTCAATCTTTGCCTCATAAACTACACATTTCACAAACAAAAATATACTTGTAGCACAGAACACTAGTTACATGTTTTGTGGTCATATCGCATACAGCCAGGCCTCCATCAAAACTACAACAGGCCTAACAAGCCAGTAATAGTTGGAAGTTGGTTTTCTCATAAGCGTAGCCTTTGAAAGCCCCTGAAAGTGGATGCACCGGACAACCTGCAAAAATGGTGTTAAGATCAGTTACAATAATAATTAAAAGAATGGGAAATATATTTTAAAGTACTCCTTATTAAAGAGAGCACTGAATAGAAAGGAATAAAATGGGTAGTAAAACGTGAATTATATGTGAAGAATGAAACTCCAAAATCTCCATAAGACGTAAGAACTGCAATTAGAGGACTGAAAAATGGACCAAGTAATATATAAATAGATTTGATGACATATGGGATGATTTTCATAGAAGTATGGCTGTATAAATCTTTACTGAATGTGTGCTAGGCAGAGGAGAGCTTTTGAAGAATGCAAATAGTATATTAGAGCTCCAGCCACAAGAAAGGGAGCTGAAGAGGTTATGTGTAAATTACTGTCGGATAATTATGATAATTATTAAATTGAGAATGTGTTTTGGTAATGAATATAAGGAAGAATAGTAACAGTTAACCAAATGCTTAACAGAAATAAGGGCAGGAGGGCAGCAACAAATATGAAAAGATTAATATAAGTCATTATTTTAGTTGTAATTCTTATTCATGCGAATAGTTGATACACATAGTGAGGGGATCACATATGTTTCCACTGAGGCTCACACCGCATCAGTAAATTCGAAAATGGTCATGGTGGAAAGCACAGCGATGGTGCTGGTGGTGGCTAAAAAGGGAGGAGGATGTGATATTAAGTATGTAACTGATAACAGTGGGGCAGCAATTTCACTGGAAGTGTGGCTATATAGCAGATATAATGAAAATAAGATAAAAATTATAAGTAAATAAAAATTATTCTGCTTCTAACATGTTTATTATTCCCCAACATCTCTGCTCTGAGTGTTAAATAAATAACTACAATTTACGTGGCTAGATTTGCAGCGGGCATTCATTTGATCCTAGCAGTATGCTTCATCTTTTTTTCATGGGTAAGGGTATAGCCTGAAATATTGTGTTCTATTTGTGTGTGTTGTGTTTTTGTGACTGCAGCCCTCCTTCCTTCAACGTTGGTAAATATTGGATCTATGTTATCTCTTTTTCCATGTGTAAAAAAAAAAGTTAATGGATAATAATATAAGCTATATATGTAAGTGAAAAATCAATAATGATAAGTGGTGGGTCTATTGATGAGGTCTTATTGGAGATTGATGTCAGGTAGATGTGTGGTTCCAAGGATACGTTGTTATACCAGTTTCCATTACTATACTTCAGAAGGTGTTGTAGTTTCTGGGAAGTATCAAATCAACACGGATTTTGGAAGAAATCATGTGAAATACAGCTGGCCCTATTTACACACGACGTAATGAAAGTTATCGATACAGGTTCACAAGTAGATGCATTTTTTTTTTAGATTTCCAGAGAGCCTACAGTCCTTATGAAAGCGTCACAGAACTGATTAGTAGATTAGGTTGGGAGTCTCTGGTAGATAGACAACACACGTTTCGTTTAAACTTATTGGGAAACATGCCTACTCACACTTTTACTTTTGAGTGTGGTGAAATACTTCTTCCACCAACCTATTTGAGTCGGAAGGACAGGAAAGATAAATTTAGAGAAATAAGGTGATGGACTGATTCTTATATGAATTCTTTTTTCCCTCGTACCATTAGGGATTTGAATGCACAGCAAAGAGATTAGCTGAGCACCCTCTGCCACCCACAATTTTGTGAATTGCAGAGTATATATGTAGATGAAGTATCTAGATACCTTTAATTACAAAATAATTGTCTATGATTGAATTTTAAACTTCTGCAGTGGAGTTAGTTGCCTCCTGGATGTCCTAGTGATGTTGTATCATTGTGTTAAAGGTCAATGTTTTATCCATCATGAAGTAACCTTCTTCCTGGGCAGTTCTGCACAGAAAGAAGGCCATAGCATTATGGCTGAAACCTGCCCTGGAATAAGACCCTAGCATGATGGCCAAATGTTGTGCATGAAGAACACAGCATAATAGCTGAAACATTCACCTTTAATACAATAATGTGGTGTCAACTGGCAACCAAAAATCCAGTGGTTTCTGTTGTTCTACAGGGTCTATACCAAAAGTAGTAGGACTGATTTTTTTTAAAAAAATTATTGGAGATATGTTTACAATTCCTTAATCCTCTTCAAAATAGCTCCCTTGGGCAGCTAAATGCTTAGAATTACACTGCTGCCATTGGCTGTATGCCTTCTGGAAGTCAGTTTCGGATATGCTGTTGAGAGCCCTTGTCGATGATGCTTGAACGTCCTGAATTGAGTCCAACTGACTGTCCCATCAGTTGCCTTTTCATCAGTGAAGATTTAAAAAAAAAGTCATTTGGAGCCAGATTGGGACCGTAGGTGGGGTGCAGCAAAGTGACAATGCCGAATCAAGCCAACAGTTGCCTTCCATGTCCTCCCATCCAACGAAGGCTCATAGGAGCACGCAAAATTTTACGTGCAAGTGCCAGCTAGCCTACGTGACTGAGTGAATCGTGTCTGACCAGTCATCTCCACCAACTGGACTCTGCATCATGGGCCATGCCAAGGCGCGCCATCATGAGGCAACTGTTGGCCCAGATCGACATTGCTGCATTGTTGCACCCCGCCTATAGTCCTGGTCTGGCTCCATCTGACTTCTTTTACTCACATGGATGAAAAGGCAGCTGAAGGGACAGTGGTTTGACCCAATTCAGGATGTTCAAGCAGCATCGACAAGGGCTCTCAACAGTGTCCCCAAATCTGACTTCCAGAAGGCGTACAGCCAATGGCAGCAGCATAATTCTAAGTGTGTAGCTGCCCAAGGGTGCTATTTTGAAGAGGATTAAGGAATTGTAAACATATCTTCAATATTTTTTTTTTTTTTTTTTTTTTTTTTTTTTTAAATCTGTCCTACTACTTTTGGTATAGACCTTGTAGTTGTGTGAACTGACACTGGCTGTCAATGGATGAGCTAGGTTGCTGGTTTAATCTGTACACCTCTGGCCATTTGTTCTGATTGAATAATGGGTAGTGGTGAAGCATATATATGCTCTGCAGAGACAGGTGATTTTGTATGTGAAGGTGCTGTTTCTTTTTTATTTCTACAGTATTCCTGCCTTCGGTTATGCTTTCCATATGAATAATGCCTGAGAAGATTTCCTCCTGTGTCATTATTGTATGGGAATCATTACACCTTTGTTTCTAGGTGGACTATGTTACGTATACATATTCATTAATTAGTGGGTTTTTTCAAGTGTTTAGGAATTCTGAGACTTTTGCAATACTCTTGGAAGTTTATATGACTTCTTTGATACTAAAATATTTATCTCATATTAGTCATCCTATTTGAAAATAACTCTAGGTCTCAGATAATTTATCATTGTTACTATTATCTAGGTTTTCCTGCTTGATCTATGTTGACTTAGTCAAACCTAAAAATTCAGCAATTATGCTGCATCTTTAATCAAAAGAGTGAGGTTCAGACATCTTCAATTTTGTGTATTTAGGTTTCCAATATATTTATTACATGGGGTTCTTTTTAAATGTGATCAAATATATTGGAGCTCACTGTCAGCATTGCATAGGAGAATAACCACCTCTTAACACAGTTGAAGGCAATTCAGCATTGAAACATGGACACATACAGCATTGAAATTTTCAGGCTTAAAGCCCTTCATCAACATTAGAAAGAGGTAGCTGCATGGTGAAGGATGGCAGCCAACTGATGAATCATAGGCCATTGGTTGGTGCTAGATGTTGGGTGATGAAAAGCATAAACCAGGGTATTGAAAAGTTGGAAACACTATCACAAAAACATGTCATTGGCAGACAAAAGGAGTTGGTAGCAAAAATTGTACAGTAAAATATTTTTGCATAAATATACAGACTATTAAGATCCATTCAGTGTTTTCTGTACCAGAACACACAAATTTACATGTTTCACAGATAGATGTCGACATAAGACTTTCTTCCAATAGATTCTTTGGTGGCTGAGTTGGGGAAAGAAAGAATATACAGTACATAAAAATAATGAAACCTAAAAAGAACTTTAATTACATATTTGGATATAAACTGAAAGATTTTACACACTGATTAAAACAACAGCTCTACTGAGCAATGGTTTATGGAAAGGGATAGTGGGGATAGTCACCTGTTGTTTTAAGTTGAGATCCAGTGGCTATTTGGTACCTTATTTGTTCTGGTAGGATAGTCCCCACATTCTGAGTTCAGAGGTATTGTTTGCATTTGGAGGACTCTGATAGTGTAGATAGAGAAACAAGAATTAAAATTGTTTGTTGTCATGTGTATTGGCATGAACAGCTACTGGGTGTTCAGCATTTTCGATGGGTACCATACGTCTGTTGCTGCTCATTCTAATGGACAGTGGACTCCTGGTCAGTGGTAGAAGGTAAGCTGGTTTATAGATGTGACATTTCACATGTGGCATGTCCCATAATGGGATTTTCACCTAAAATCTGACCACCCAGTACCTTTTCATGCCATTTGCAAGATACAAACAATTTTAATTCTTGTTCCACTATTTGCATTGTCAGAACCTTCCAAAACGGCAGCTCATTTGAGCTCAGAAGGTGGGAACTGGCCTGCCAGTACCAACTGAGTACCAGAAAGCCACTGAGTCTCAACTTAGGACAATAGTTAGCAATCTTCCTTCTTTTCCAGTCCTATCTCGTATCCCCCATATATCTTCCTAGCATAAACCACCACTCACCATAGCTTTTGTTTAAATTAATGTCTGACATCTTTCCGTTTCTGTTCAATTATTTAATTACTTTTTTTTAGTTTTTTTTAATACTCTATATTCTTTATATTTATATAAAAAAAAATGACTATACTATTTTTACTGCCAACTCTTTCAGCTGTCCATGAGGTATTTCTGCGATATAGTTTTCAGTTTTACAGTAACTGCGTTTATGCTCTTCAACCTTCACTCTATCCTCCTCTTCATCTTGAATTTCTCCCCACTCCATAGCGCCAACCAATGGTCTTTTGAGCCAACATTATCTGTCAGTTCTCACCAAGCAGCTATCTCATTCTATTGTTGATCAAGGACCATAAACTCGAATATTTAAGTGCTTATTGTGTGTTTCGCAACTATCCTGCCTTCGACTGTCCTAATCAGTGGTGATTCTTATATTCTAATTTGAATATGAGAATAACCCATAGGCACTTAAAAGCGGTACAGATTAAATATTTTGATAGGAGAATAGCCACCGCTTACCACAATTTAAGGCAGGATGGCATTGAAACATTTACATACATACACACACAATTTTAGGGTCTGTAGCCCTTTATTAAGAATGAGAAAGCTGCTGCATGGTGAGGCTGGCAGCTAACTGATGGCTTGGAGATCAAAGGCCAGCACCATGGAGTGGGGTGAAACTTAAGATGAGTAAGGGGTAGGGGAGAGGGTTGAAAAATCGTAAACCAAAATATGGTGAAACTGGAAACAATATCATGGAAATAAAACATGGGCAAGCAGAAAGACTTGGCAGCAATGAAACTAAGTAAAACTTCCTGTGTGCTCCAGTTGTTCTTATACAAAAAACTTACTGACAATTATTTAAAAAACCTTATTTTCTCATTTAGTCTATCTCTGTAGTGGATCTGTCTCCCCTATTTCAATCTGGCTGCAGCTGAAGATCTACATGTGTAATATATCCACTAAAAGTCAAGGGGGGAAAAAAGCATTACCTCCCTTTTTATGTTTTGTATGACAAATTTCTTCAGTATATTTGTGAAACGGTGGTAAATTAATTCAGTAGAATAATAAGAAGAAATATAATATTTCCCTTAATTGTTTACATACTTAAATTCAATTATACTGTTATTCCAGAACATTTTAAATTCTTCTGCTTTGTCAAACACCATTTTGATTATTGTTATGAATTCTCATTAATGTGTCAACAAGATCTTTTTGCTTTAATTACAACATTACTTCCAGGTACTTTAATCGTGGATATTAATACCAAGAGGCTGGTTAAGAATATAAAATCTTCTTAGCTATACAATGAAAAAGTCATCTCATAAAGAAATGGATGATAGGTAAGTCATTATATATATATATATATATATATATATATATATATATATATCAGATTACAAAAACATGATTTGTGTTCACTAAAATCAGGAATTGGCCCAAGGTCTGTATTGAGAAACAAGTCGCTGTTTTGTAAGCTATTATTACAAGAATATATGAATACAACATTATTAAATTTTATTGCAACTTTTTCCTTTTGGAAATGTGTGAAATATATCTGGGAATGGTATGGTCTATACTGCATACTGTTATTATTTATCAGCTTTTGTTGAACTTTACTACCTTAACCCATTCTCGGGCAAAATAGATCTGGCAGCCTAACAAACCAAATTAATTTTAAAAACTATCTAGAACTGTCTTCTTAATATTATGGAGAAGAGAGTCCAACTCTCTCTCTTTGTCTTTGCCTATACGAGGTGGTGGGAAGTAACCTTCCCACGGTCACTTCCGGGAAGTTATAAAAAAAAAACTTTGTGTATCAATTTTCTTTTTATTTATTGACATAAAATACATCATATACATAAATATGCTCCTTTCACTTCCCATGTAATTTTCTCAAGCAGGTTTTACTGCATAAGGTACATCACATGTTGTGCATATTTACCTAGTGCATTTTTCAGCCACTTTAGTGCTGTAATTTCTGCACCTTCTGTAAGTGTTGCTTACAATTGTTTAATGGGTCCCCACATCTATCAATATCACATCATCGGGCACTTTCCCTCTTTTTGCCAGAAATACTGGCTTGCAGCCATACCGTTTTCTACAAGAAAATCCTGCAATCAACTGCCTGTCAAGGTGAAGCCCGTATGTCAGTTAATCATAATTACCGAAATTTCTTCTGTTTATTATTGCTAGATCCAATAAAAACTAGAAGATCTTTTGCCTCCACTTGACAGAACGTGTGACAGAACAGAAATATTTCATAAGAAAACCATATTTTTGTGCCATGAAATTAAACAAAAATCGATATTACCAAGCTCTCCTCTTTGCCACTAACAATTAGAACATATAATACAACCATATCATTATCATCCAATACTAGCTATATACCAGAAAATGATTCTTCTGAATCATCCACCCCTCTAGTTTCTCAGATAGGAGTTACAGCAGTAAAACTTACTAGTAAAGGATCTGAGGTGAATGCGGTTAAATGTAAATTACAACCACGAGATGTGAAACTGATGCTGGCCATATTGGCGCAGCAGGTACTGCATAGTAAAAAAGAATTGTATAGAGAACCAAGAATTGATTTTCTAAAAAAGAAAAGGTAAAGCAAAGAACAATGATTTCCTCAAGAACCTGCTTTCTGAAAAAGAAGAAAGTCAGAAAGAAACCAATAATTTCCTCACTAATGCATTACTTGAAGAGGAAAAAAGTTAAGTTTAAAGGACAAAGTAATATTAAAACTATGGGGTATGATGTTGGTCAGTTAGTTTTAGTACAAACACATTTTAAATCCTCTGCTGTTGACAAGGAAATAAAAAAAATAATAAAAAAAATTGTATGAAGGACCATATGAGATATTTAATAGGACCAATTTTAAATCGTATACCTTGATTGTCCCAGGTAGTAAGATATTGAAAGGCAACTATCATGTTACTGCACTTAAACCTTTTAAGGAATTTAAGCATTAAACTAGTTTCATATAATAATTTTTTGGTCCAGGTACCTTTTTCCTTACGGAGTAACTACTTCCAAAAACTAGTCTGTTGTTACTTAGATACACAAATGAGGTTGAAACAGACAGTAGAAACTGTCATATTCATAGGACAATAATTTTCATTTTTGACCAGGAAGAATGCCAGTTTCTTTGCCCGATCAATACTTAAAAAGCTATATAGGCCAGAAAATGTAGCTTTGGACTTGAAAAGGATTG
>JARYHS010010075.1:0-22947 GCA_031002005.1 Vandiemenella viatica
AACCGGGACAGGTGTGAATTCGAAGGTTACTTGTCAATGAACACAGCACTTAAACTGAGAACAGGTTTATTGAGAACTCAAACATACACGCAGCACTGACTGCCTCTTGGGCAGAATGCTCTTCTATTTATACACAGATAGAACGTACTAGAGATTACAAGAGTAGTTAACAAATGAAATGTGTAGAAGTTACAAGTGACCTTAGGAAACATGTAGAATCTTCTGGAAATAATAAACAGAATTAAATAATTTTTGTCAGTGGGCGGGATTGAACCGGCGACCTTCGGTACCGCAATTCGTGACGCTACCCGCTGCGCCATGCTGGCAGACGGTACACTGGCGTTCATGCGGCATTGCTCCCTCTCCTGAGGAAAACAGCGTCCCGCTGTTAGATTTCTTTTGGGGCACGCTGAAGTGTCCTGGATCTTGATCTTGTCGTGGGTCCTCTGTATGGCAGTTCTGGAGGGCCCCTCCTGTTTGTACTATTATCTTCCTGTCCGACTTCCTCAGTATCCAAACCGTCCTCAGAGTCCTTGAACAAGAAGCTGGTTGTGCCTAGCTGCTCGTCAGGATTGTAGTAAGGCTTCATGCGGAGGACGTGAACAATGTCCCTTCGCTTTCGTCGTTTCGAAGACGGCTCATAATCCTCGACTTCGTATGTGACGTCTGACCGGCGGCGTATGACACGATACGGACCAAAGTACCGCTTCAGTAACTTTTCTGATAGCCCAACCTTCCGGACAGGGGTAAAAATCCATACGAGATCTCCTGGGTTGTACGCAACAGGTCGGTGCTTGCCGTCATACCGCTGACGGTCCCTCTCCTGGGTGGCCAGTGTTCGTATGCGAGCCAGCTGTCTTGCTTCTTCGACCCTGGTAATGAGCTGTTTTATATAGTCATCCTGAGTGTCGTCCGGCTGGAATGGGAACAGCGTATCCATTGTGGTCTCAGCTTCACGGCCATGGAGCAGAAAAAACGGAGTGAAGCCTGTCGTATCTTGCCTTGCTGTATTATAAGCAAATGTGACCACTGGCAGTATTGTATCCCAATCCTTCTGCTCAACATCCACATACATCGACAGCATATCGGCTAATGTCTTGTTGAAGCGTTCTGTGAGACCGTTTGTCTGAGGGTGGTATGCAGTTGTCATCCTGTGGACAACGTCGCATCTTGACATGACCTCTGATACTAGTCTTGACTGGAATACCTTTCCACGATCGGATATCATCACACGTGGTGCTCCATGCTTCAAAATAATGTCTTCTACTAGAAATTTTGCAACCTCTGGAGCTTCTGCAGTCGGCACAGGTTTGGTGACAGCGTAGCGCGTGAGGTAGTCGGTGCAGACTATTATCCATCGGTTACCGGTTGTCGACTTCGGGAACCTCCCCAAAAGGTCGATCCCAATTCGGTGGAATGGAACTGCTGCAGGTGGAATTGGTACTAGATGACCTGGAGGTAATTGCGGCACATGTTTCCGTCGCTGGCACTCTTTACAGTGACTCACATAATGCTTGACAGATCGGTAGAGACCCTTCCAGTAATACCTGCGTCTGATTCGGTCCAGGGTCTTCACAAATCCCAGATGACCGGATATTGGAGCGTCGTGGAAATACTTGAGAATAGCTGGCTGGAGATGAGCTGGAACGACCAGAAGCCACTTGGGGCCTAGTGGATCGTAGTTGTTCTTATACAATGTCCCATCTATCAATTGAAACCCTCCTTTGGCCGGTTCTCCTTTCTCCAAGGCGTCTATGGTTCTTAATAACTCTGAATCTTCCCTCTGTTCAGCTGCAACGTCACCTAATTCAGCGAGGGCTGAAATTCCATTCATGCTGTTGTGTTCTATTAAAGGATTCCTTGAAAGGCTGTCGGCATCCTTGTGTTTGCGTCCGTTTTTGAATACCACCGTGACGTCGTACTCTTGAAGTCTAAGTGCCCATCTTGCTAGTCGACCTGATGGATCCTTCAAGCTGGTTAGCCAACATAAAGAATGGTGGTCTGTTACGACGGTGAAAGGTTTGCCGAATAAATACGGACGAAACTTGTTGATAGCCCAGACAACTGCGAGGCATTCTTTCTCGGTTGTAGAGTAGTTTATCTCGGGCTTAGAGAATACTCTTGATGCATAGGCTATCACCTTCTCAGCACCTTCCTGAATTTGCACAAGCACTGCACCGATCCCATAACCGCTGGCGTCAGTGTGAAGTTCAGTTTCTGCATTCTCGTCGTATAAGGCTAGAACTGGTGCGGAAGTTAGAGCCTCCTTAAGTGCCTGGAAAGATCTTTCTTTAGTTTCATCCCAGTAAAACTTGGCGTCTCCCTGCAAAAGTTCTTGCAGTGGACGTGCCATGTTACAGAATCCTTTTATGAAACGCCGGAAGTATGAGCACAGCCCAAGAAAGCTTCTCACATCACGAATGTGCTGAGGAGTTGGAAATTCCATGACTGCCCTTACTTTATCTGGATCAGCGCGGACGCCATCTCCGTTGACCAGGTGCCCCAGGATTTTTATCTCTCTGGCGACGAAGAGGCACTTCTTCGGATTGAGGCGGAGTCCTGCAGTCTGAACACACTTCAGCACCGTTGACAGGCGACTCAGATGTTCTTCAAATGTTTTCGAGAAAACAACAATGTCATCTAAATAACAAAGACACGTCGTCCACTTAAGGTGTCGAAGTAAGTTGTCCATCATGCGTTCGAATGTGGCCGGAGCGTTGCATAATCCGAATGGCATTACTTTGAATTCATAGAGGCCATCAGGTGTAATAAAAGCCGTCTTTTCTCTGTCAGCTTCGTCAACCTCGATTTGCCAGTAGCCTGTCTGCATGTCCATGGTTGAGAAGTATGTAGCTCCTTTCAAGCAGTCTAAGGCGTCGTCGATGCGCGGCAGTGGGTAGACATCTTTCTTTGTGATTTTGTTCAGCCGCCGATAGTCGACACAGAATCGCCACGTACCATCCTTCTTCTTTACGAGGACCACCGGAGATGACCAAGGACTCTCCGAAGGTTGAATAATGTCATTATGCAACATCTTCTCCACTTCCTCTCGAATTATTCGCCTTTCGACTGGTGACAATCGGTACGAGCGCTGGCTAATGGGCGGATGATCCCCAGTATTGATACGATGCTTTATCGTGGGCCGTTTCGTCTGACCTTTTTTTTGCTGGGGTGTGAATACACCAGAGAATTGGCGTAGTATAGCTAACACCCGGTGGTGTTGTTCCTTGGTCAGGCCGGACCCTATTGGCAGTTCCATAGTTGTTTCCTCCAGCGTGTTGTCGGTACTAGTAACAGAGCATGGATCTTCGTTAATGACGTTGAGCTCGCCCTCCTGGACTGGTTCAGCTGTCCCTATGCACATTCCCTTGGGGATAATTTGTGACTGCTCGTGACAGTTGGTGATCCAAATGTCTCCTCGACCACCGATAATGCTTATGATAGCCGCTGGTATGTAGATTTTTTCGTGAGCCTAATAAACTTTCTACTATCGACAAGCACTTCAAGGTTGCGGTCGTCCGTGTTTTTGACTGGGACTCTTCTCATTGCGAACGGCGGGATTGTCACGTTGTCAACGGCGAATAACTTCCCAGAAGATTCTGTGTTACGTGTACCCGTCGCAACGACTTCTTCAATTTGCAGCTCAGACGTTCCACAGTCAATGACAGCTTGGGATGCCTTAAGGAAGTCCCATCCAAGGATGACATTATGACTACATTCTGTTAAAATGACAAATTCAACTGGCTGGGTCCTGTTGTTGATGGTTATTCTCGCGACACAAGCTCCAGCTGGCTGGACGTACTTTCCATTTGCGACCTTTAGCACAGTTGCCCCCGTATCACGGAACATTGTCTTCTTTAGTGTGCGACGATAATTGTCCGACAATACGGAGAAAGAAGCTCCTGAATCAACCAGCGCCCGGACAGGTTGGCCGTCGATTATAACGTTGATGAGATTTCCCGACATCTTAGTGACTGTCATCCATGGAGGATTTTCATCTGCGGCGGCCTCACCTCCGTAGATGGTCGCCTTGCTTAGTTTTCCTGCGTGCGGCGGCTAGGGGAGCGGCTGGTAGCTCTGTCCGGCGACGATGAACGGCAGCGGCGCGTCGGGGATCGACCTCGTCTAGGGTACGGCGATGGGCTTCTTCCCGTAGGTCGACCGAACTCGTCAGCGGGTGGCTGCCTGGGGTAGAACTGTTCTGATGGCGGACGTCTTGCGGCAAAATAATCGTCAAATACTCGTCTTCTCTCTCTGCAGTAGCGTACGACATGTCCAGGGCGCCCACAGTGGAAACATACTGGCGCGTTGTCTTCTGTCCTCCAGACGTCCGTTCGTCTGCGGGACGTCATAGGTGCCGGAGGATTTGGTTGTGGCCGTGTCGGCCGGTTCCTAGGCTGCCGTTTGGCAGCTGCAGCATACGTCATATCAGGGCGAGGCCATTCTTCACGTCGAGTGCGATTGGCTCGGCAGACAGGAGCTATTGTCTGAAATACCTCTTTTTCCGCCGCGTCGGCTCCTTCATGACCCACTGGGCTTACATCCATGGCCATGATCTGATGCTCACTCGGTTCAAGAGTCCCAGCTGCCATGAACTGTTGTAATTCTTCTCTCACAATTTGTCGTATGAGAGACGCAAAGTCGTGCTGGTCTTCCACAACTGCCATAGGGACTACGTTGGGAAGTCTGTCATACTTCTTTCGCCCAACCCTCCTTTGTTGCATCTCCTCAATCCGCTGGCACCACTTGATGAACTCTTCCGTCGTAGCGACGTCTTTTATCAGAAGAGCTTGGTACATGTCTTCTGCAATACCTTTCATTAGGTGCGTGATTTTGTCGGCTTCAGTCATATTCGGGTTGACTACGTTGCATAGGGCCAAAACATCCTGTATGTAAGATTGCGTCGGCTCCCCATGTCGTTGGGCCCGGTTCTTCAGTGTTCTTCCGCCGAGCGGATTTGTCGCTGGTGGTCCTCAAACGTTTTCTTAAGTTCCGTATGGACATTTCCCAGTTATTCAGTTTTTCTTCGTTGTTCTCGAACCACTGCTGGGCGGTTCCGTCCAGATAGAAATAAACATTTGCCAAGCACATGGTATGATCTCCACCTGTTGTACTTGGCGACTCGGTCGAACCCTTTTAGCCATTTGTTAGGATCCTACCCGGCGTCTCCACCAACTATGTCGCGTTGAACCGGGACAGGTGTGAATTCGAAGGTTACTTGTCAATGAAACACAGCACTTAAACTGAGAACAGGTTTATTGAGAACTCAAACATACACGCAGCACTGACTGCCTCTTGGGCAGAATGCTCTTCTATTTATACAAAGATAGAACGTACTAGAGATTACAAGAGTAGTTAACAAATGAAATGTGTAGAAGTTACAAGTGACCTTAGGAAACATGTAGAATCTTCTGGAAATAATAAACAGAATTAAATAATTTTTGTCAGTGGGCGGGATTGAACCGGCGACCTTCGGTACCGCAATTCGTGACGCTACCCGCTGCGCCATGCTGGCAGACGGTACAACTGGCGTTCATGCGGCAATATGAAATACGTGTAAATATTTCCAGTAGGTCAAATTTAGATGGAAATACAATGTATGTATTCATACGCGGGTAATAGCAACTAAGAATTTTGAATAACAATATTAGTAGAAGTTATGATTATGTCAAAATGCAGATAGGATCAAACAACTGACACATTTTTTTATGGACTAAATCACGATGTTTTTTTTTTTTTTTTTTTTTTTTTTTGTAAATAAGCTACGAATTACTGAAGTTACGATACTTTTATACGGATGGAAGTAGAATCCGTATTTATAGTGCTGAATGAGACCTGGACCAGAAATAAAACCATTATCACGCATTAAAGCATAAGGTTTTAGGATTCCCAATTTAATTTTAATTAATTGGTTCCCTAATTCTGACATCATTCACTCAGTAGAACTTCCATCTGTTTCGATGTGTAAACTAAAACCGAAATATATACATATTACTAAATAAGGTTATCAGAATTCTATTTACTTTTGCAACCGCAGAGAAATGAATTGTCAGAACACTCCGTTAAGTCCGTCATTTTTGACGGGCTTTGAGGCTAGTTAACTATTAATGGGTTTCAAATATGCTGAAAATGTGTATTTGGTACGAAAAATATTTATGTCAGATGAAAGAAAAATAGATTAAACTACTTAACGAAATATAGCAGAGAATAATAAGCCACCGAGTAGTAACAGCCACATTTTTTTACGTTTGCGGCAGAGCACAAACTATGCAACAACAAAAATATTATTATTTATTGAGGCCGAGTAATTCAAATTTAATTAATTCAAACAAATCATATTTTAATAACTTAGAAAGCAATTTTCCACGTGTAAATGGCGAAATTATGAACAATCAAGGTCACGGGTATGCTACAGACACATTGATGAACTGTTTCTGTTTTATAGAATAAGGAGACTTTATTGCAATAATACGCCGGGATAGTCTCCGTTCTTACGCAGAGGAAGGAGCTTTATGAATATATTTATTTTCTGTTAGGCAAAAATTTCATCACTTCCAATTGTTTCTTAAGACGTTGTAAGTGTTTTGCTTCGTACCTTTTTGAGGTTAAAGTAAACGATTACTACAAATAAGCCGGATCTTCTTTCATCTTACTACAATCCACCGACCTCCTATTCGTTTTATATCATTCACGAAATTTTCGCAAGATCAAGTTCGTATTAGTGTAAGCCCGTGACTGTTTTTTTGCGTATCGTCTAGAATAGTTACAGTTTTTACGATGAAAGATTATGACCTGATCTGACCAAACATAAGCTTGACCTGTGTTTCACCCTTAGGATGAATAAAATCTGTTGAGCTTCAAGAACTCAGAAGCATTAATAGAGGTAGGTATTAAACACGGACAGGAACGATCGCGCTATCGTGTAACTGTTTCAAAGGTCATACACTCGAACTTGCTTAAATACGAACTAGACTTGTATTTGACCCTTAAAGTTCACTCTGCAAATTTAAAAAAAATCCTGTTTGCTTCGAAAGCATAACGTTGTTTAGTATTGAGACTGGGCAAACACTCATAATATAAACATTGGTCATAGTATCTGTGACGGCCAGAGAACTTAATACACATTCCATATTATGAAATAGTTGAACAACTCCACAGAAATAAGTTGACAGAATAGTCGATTCGGTGACACTTAAAATAACCTAATAAGTCATACATACAGCGAACATGAATAAAGACCAATTACGAAAGTGGTCAGTAAAATTCCTAAAAAGCAAATAAACCTTAATGCATAAATTTTGGTCAAGCAACAACATTAGTGAAAGTTGTAATTAAACTGAAATTTTATCCTAAGTCGAAATGACAATTGGCATTCGTGGTTACAACAGAGACTATGAGTAAATTAATTTTTTAAAGTTTTTTTAAGTTTATCCAATTAGTAACATGTTACTGAAAAGCAGATCCATATTTTTACCGCCGCAAAATTTATTAAAAAATTTTTAACTATGAAATGCTATGAAAAGCAAGCTTAATGAATGCATTATTCGAATTACGTAATTTGGTGGCAGTTGCTTGGTTATTAAATTGTAGACATAACCACGAATTCCTTCTAATGGTATCTCTGGTCGTTGTTTTGTGAGCGAAGGCTGACACCGTTCTGCAGCCAATAGCTATCGAGGTGATTGGGTGACCTTACGAAATTATAGATCTTTCAGGTCGAGGAGCTAACAGTTCAATAATAATATCAATTACGAAAAATTAATTCAGCAAAAATTACTCTCGCCGCTCATTTTATGTACGTATCATCGCTAAGAGTCGATAATGTTCTACTGGCAGTGGGAAGGAATTGTGCTTTTGAGAAATCTAAACCCCTTCATCATAATTAGTAGTAGGAGAGGACCACAGGCGTGATAATGGCATGTTGAATATCTTTTTGACAGGTAACTGGTGAAACAGTCGCCATTAAGATTTGTCTTGGAGACTGTGCGCTCAATGAGTTTCCGTCTGCACCGTGTAGCTCTGGAAGGACGAGGGAGGGAAGAGGTCGGCCGCCGAGACGAGGGTACCGGGATCAATACCCGCTGTTGGTCCCCAGGTTGTCTGCACCCAGCGTTGCTGCTGGCACGTTGACAGCAGTGCAAACGAGAGTGGGTGCTGCGGGCCAACACTTCAATTCAGAAACACCCAAAATACTGTATGTCGCATAAATTTAGCTACGTCGAATGCGGTAATAGGGGATACAGTGTTGTCACCATAATTGGGTTACGGATTTTGCTTTCTAATTAATTTTAAATGAACGATATTTCTTTAAAATAACTAATGTAAAAGGACATTCAGTTTTATTTAGCACTTATTGAGATTAATTCTTCTTTGCTGGGTTTGATGAGGTATCATTTCAATCGGAAACAGAATGCAGTTTTAAAGTTTGACGACTAGGATTTATACTGATTTTGAAACGATCTATTCTAATAAAACGCAACTCTTGGTCACGATGGTCTGTCACTCGGTACATCACACTACCTCCTCACGCTACTACGTCACGCCTTTCGCCTTTGTAGCCCAACTTGCGACCAGAGATGTTGTTCTAGCATATGAACGTTATTTAATAACAGTTCTATTTAACTAAGCATTAGCGAATAAATTAATTGTAAAAAATTGTCTGAAACAATAATACCTCTTCCGTTTAAATTGACATAATAATTATTAGTTGCTTATATTTATTTGATATTAATTCGATTAAAAAGTATTCCTTAAAATATTTTGAAATAGATATGTAGTATAAAACCTATAATTTTCGATTAGCAATTTTAGCGGCAGTTTTGATGAGATCGTTATTATAACCGAAAATTGAAGTTACAGCAGAGGGCATGAGTAAGTTTTTTTAAAATAATTTAAATTGTTTTTGTTATTGTCCTGTTACTTAAATCGTTACATCATTTTAACTAAAGTAGTTCCACTCTGATCTATACAGCCTAGACTAAATTAAATCTAATATTATCTGGCATGACGTAAGTTGTTGAGATTTTTTAAAAAATTTCCTTTGCTTCCACTGATGTCATATTTCAGCCGTTTGTAACTGCATTAGCGATTCAAACGTTGTAATATCGATATGAATCACAGATAACAAAAAAGGAAGATGAAAGAACCCATGAAAGTTTTTGATCAAGTTTATATCGCGATATATTATTGCCACTGATAAGCGATACTGTAAATTTATTAATATGCGTGCGATTAAAGTATTGTTTATTCGGCGGTAAGTTTATCGTAGTATGTGGTTAGATTCGAATACAACCTGGACCAAGATGTCAACAGAAACCTTGTGCTCTAGCACAAGGCAAGAGGAATTACATTGAGCTTTATTTTATAACAATTCTATTTAGTTAAACAACTGCTTAGTAATGATTTTCCAGAATACTGAAAGAAATGTATTTATTTCGTTTAAATTGGCATATTAATCATCAGTTGCTTTTTTACGGAAATCATTACTTGGTTTTAATGAATGAAGTTCCGAATCTAATGAGATCTATGCGGCCTAAACCACATTAAAACTGATATTACGTAGCATCCGCCGTTTTCACTGGAGTCATTATTTCAGCCGCTTATACGCCGTGTCAGCCCTTAGAACATTTATCTTCATCACAGATAATAAGAAAGAAAGATTTAAGAACCCGTGGAGGTTTAGGATCAAGTTTATATCGCGATGCATGGTGACATTGACATACGATACATTAATTCGCATGCGATTGAAGATTTGATTTTCTAGCGGCGATATTAGCGGAAATTTTGGTTAGGCTGAAATGCAACCTGGACCAATTTCGCTAAATTGATTATAGGATTTCTAAAGTCCGTTACCTTCTCAATGACTAACATTGTCTTATATTCGCATTGATATAGTTTAAAAATTATTTAATAACTAACATTCGGAAATCCTAAGCCAATAGGCTAAAACCTTCATGATGTTGTCAGGGAATAATCACCTTTAATAAAATGCGTTGAAACTATATGCTGGACTTACTCTCGATAACTCGGAAATCTTCGGTGCGTCCGATGATACCCGAACTGTTATTACAATCGCCACCACCACAGAGCTGCTTTGGTAACCACGAACTTTCATATCAATTACTATCTTATTTTATTTGCGCTTACGTTGTTAAAAGCAAGTGGAAATTTCAAATAAATAATCAAATTCAAATTTACTTGAGCTCACATTGTTAAAAAAAAAGTATAACTGCAGTGCCAGCTAAAATTCAATTATCTGTTATATAGCAGAGAAAAAAATTATAACGAAAGGTGCAATTGTAAAAAAAAAAAAAAAAAAATATATAATGTGCCGTTTGTTTAAACCTGTATGCTACTTTTTGTTTGTTTACGACAAACAGATACAGAAATTCATGTAACGATAACAGCATCCGACGTATATGCTGTACTCTCTGTAGCAGCTACTGGTAACAACTGACAGAATATTCTAAGAATTTTTTTACGGAAAATAACAAACAGGATAGCTTAATAAAACTAAAAGAAAGTTTACACGAAACGAAAGTAATCACGAAATATATCAATCAAATAAATAATAGTTATTCGTTTTTAAAATTACACCTTTTAAACGTTTTCATAACGATAAAAATTTCCTTCATTCAGTATCAAACGCAGTTATTTAAAAACAGCCTATCCAACTATTTTGAATCTAATCAAAGTAAGTTTACTAACACCAAGAAAAATATCAATAAAAAACATAAAAATTTATCAATATTCGTCTTTCCTTAAAATTTTTTACCGAACAAATTGTTACTACTGTCTTGACTGGGTTTTAAATTAGCTAAAACAGGGGTCCTTACTGCCTGCTAATCATCTTTGGTATTTTACTTGACTATATCACTGCATATAAACGTATAGATAATCCAAAAAATCAGTGACATTATCCCAGAAATATCATTAATTAACTTAACGTTATAACAGTTATGATTGCTCTGTTGATTTATAAGAATGCCTGTAATTGGTAGATGATAGTGAGGAATGCCTGTCGCTGTCTGATATGGTAGTTATGTGATGGTAAAACTGTACGATTTTCAGATTACAAATTTGTGGCCTCCCCTTTTGACAATGAAACTTTCGATAAAAAAAAACCGCATTGATTGGATATTTTTCGCTGCTGAATTCGTCATTAGAACAACAATTTTACAGGTGCATTGATCGTATTAATCTATCTTACATTTCATGTGAATCAAAATTAATGTTTTGACCATTATTCATTTTTAGGGTTATCTGCAAAATCATAATAATAATATTGGTAATGGGCGTATAAGCACTGCATCGCGTTAACCAAGTACGACCATTAATGAAAAACAAAAATTATCTTGTAAGTGTTTCTGTGCTAGAGACGTGTACACAGTTCTTTTATCTTCAGATGTAGGTTGCCATGCCCAATGATAGAAATATTTTAATATCACGGATAACACCTGAGCTTTCTTATTCTACTTTTCACTCAGTCATCGTTTCCTGATAAACTTTGAGTAGGATAATTTGTACCTATCGCAAAACAGAAATTGTAACATTGAATTTGTAGTCTGATTAACAGTTACACTAAACCGTTGCAGGACATCAACCACATTTCTACAGTATATAACTTCGTATCTACATCACTCATCAAAATTAAAATAAGTTTTGCACCTCTCACTTTATATAATTCTTTCGTTTCAGTCAAACTACTTTTGGATTGTGTTATTAGTTCTAATCGGTGATTTGATTCCTCAATTTTTAAAGAGATTTGTGACCAGTATATTTATTTGTGTACGCGTAGATCATTCCCTTGTTTTCTAATTCTATGTGTAGTTTGCAGATCTTTGTTTTCAGCTACGAATAATTGATGTATATTGTCGCGTTGCAACCGGGGCAGGTGTGAATTCGAAGGTTACTTGTCAATGAACACAGCACTTAAACTGAGAACAGGTTTATTGAGAACTCAAACATACACGCAGCACTGACTGCCTCTTGGGCAGAATGCTCTTCTATTTATACACAGATAGAACGTACTAGAAATTACAAGAGTAGTTAACAAATGAAATGTGTAGAAGTTACAAGTGACCTTAGGAAACATGTAGAATCTTCTGGAAATAATAAACAGAATTAAATAATTTTTGTCAGTGGGCGGGATTGAACCGGCGACCTTCGGTACCGCAATTCGTGACGCTACCCGCTGCGCCATGCTGGCAGACGGTACACTGGCGTTCATGCGGCATTGCTCCCTCTCCTGAGGAAAACAGCGTCCCGCTGTTAGATTTCTTTTGGGGCACGCTGAAGTGTCCTGGATCTTGATCTTGTCGTGGGTCCTCTGTATGGCAGTTCTGGAGGGCCCCTCCTGTTTGTACTATTATCTTCCTGTCCGACTTCCTCAGTATCCAAACCGTCCTCAGAGTCCTTGAACAAGAAGCTGGTTGTGCCTAGCTGCTCGTCAGGATTGTAGTAAGGCTTCATGCGGAGGACGTGAACAATGTCCCTTCGCTTTCGTCGTTTCAAAGACGGCTCATAATCCTCGACTTCGTATGTGACGTCTGACCGGCGG
Organism: Vandiemenella viatica; assembly: GCA_031002005.1. Taxonomy (NCBI): domain Eukaryota; kingdom Metazoa; phylum Arthropoda; class Insecta; order Orthoptera; family Morabidae; genus Vandiemenella; species Vandiemenella viatica. The sequence continues at coordinate 12,560 of JARYHS010010075.1, forward strand.
CGTATAACACGATACGGACCAAAGTACCGCTTCAGTAACTTTTCTGATAGCCCAACCTTCCGGACAGGGGTAAAAATCCATACGAGATCTCCTGGGTTGTACGCAACAGGTCGGTGCTTGCCGTCATACCGCTGACGGTCCCTCTCCTGGGTGGCCAGTGTTCGTATGCGAGCCAGCTGTCTTGCTTCTTCGACCCTGGTAATGAGCTGTTTTATATAGTCATCCTGAGTGTCGTCCGGCTGGAATGGGAACAGCGTATCCATTGTGGTCTCAGCTTCACGGCCATGGAGCAGAAAAAACGGAGTGAAGCCTGTCGTATCTTGCCTTGCTGTATTATAAGCAAATGTGACCACTGGCAGTATTGTATCCCAATCCTTCTGCTCAACATCCACATACATCGACAGCATATCGGCTAATGTCTTGTTGAAGCGTTCTGTGAGACCGTTTGTCTGAGGGTGGTATGCAGTTGTCATCCTGTGGACAACGTCGCATCTTGACATGACCTCTGATACTAGTCTTGACTGGAATACCTTTCCACGATCGGATATCATCACACGTGGTGCTCCATGCTTCAAAATAATGTCTTCTACTAGAAATTTTGCAACCTCTGGAGCTTCTGCAGTCGGCACAGGTTTGGTGACAGCGTAGCGCGTGAGGTAGTCGGTGCAGACTATTATCCATCGGTTACCGGCTGTCGACTTCGGGAACCTCCCTAAAAGGTCGATCCCAATTCGGTGGAATGGAACTGCTGCAGGCGGAATTGGTACTAGATGACCTGGAGGTAATTGCGGCACATGTTTCCGTCGCTGGCACTCTTTACAGTGACTCACATAATGCTTGACAGATCGGTAGAGACCCTTCCAGTAATACCTGCGTCTGATTCGGTCCAGGGTCTTCACAAATCCCAGATGACCGGATATTGGAGCGTCGTGGAAAATACTTGAGAATAGCTGGCTGGAGATGAGCTGGAACGACCAGAAGCCACTTGGGGCCTAGTGGATCGTAGTTGTTCTTATACAATGTCCCATCTATCAATTGAAACTCTCCTTTGGCCGGTTCTCCTTTCTCCAAGGCGTCTATGGTTCTTAATAACTCTGAATCTTCCCTCTGTTCAGCTGCAACGTCACCTAATTCAGCGAGGGCTGAAATTCCATTCATGTTGTTGTGTTCTATTAAAGGATTCCTTGAAAGGCTGTCGGCATCCTTGTGTTTGCGTCCGTTTTTGAATACCACCGTGACGTCGTACTCTTGAAGTCTAAGTGCCCATCTTGCTAGTCGACCTGATGGATCCTTCAAGCTGGTTAGCCAACATAAAGAATGGTGGTCTGTCACGACGGTGAAAGGTTTGCCGAATAAATACGGACGAAACTTGTTGATAGCCCAGACAACTGCGAGGCATTCTTTCTCGGTTGTAGAGTAGTTTATCTCGGGCTTAGAGAATACTCTTGATGCATAGGCTATCACCTTCTCAGCACCTTCCTGAATTTGCACAAGCACTGCACCGATCCCATAACCGCTGGCGTCAGTGTGAAGTTCAGTTTCTGCATTCTCGTCGTATAAGGCTAGAACTGGTGCGGAAGTTAGAGCCTCCTTAAGTGCCTGGAAAGATCTTTCTTTAGTTTCATCCCAGTAAAACTTGGCGTCTCCCTGCAAAAGTTCTTGCAGTGGACGTGCCATGTTACAGAATCCTTTTATGAAACGCCGGAAGTATGAGCACAGCCCAAGAAAGCTTCTCACATCACGAATGTGCTGAGGAGTTGGAAATTCCATGACTGCCCTTACTTTATCTGGATCAGCGCGGACGCCATCTCCGTTGACCAGGTGCCCCAGGATTTTTATCTCTTTGGCGACGAAGAGGCACTTCTTCGGATTGAGGCGGAGTCCTGCGGTCTGAACACACTTCAGCACCGTTGACAGGCGACGTCAGATGTTCTTCAAATGTTTTCGAGAAAACAACAATGTCATCTAAATAACAAAGACACGTCGTCCACTTAAGGTGTCGAAGTAAGTTGTCCATCATGCGTTCGAATGTGGCCGGAGCGTTGCATAATCCGAATGGCATTACTTTGAATTCATAGAGGCCATCAGGTGTAATAAAAGCCGTCTTTTCTCTGTCAGCTTCGTCAACCTCGATTTGCCAGTAGCCTGTCTGCATGTCCATGGTTGAGAAGTATGTAGCTCCTTTCAAGCAGTCTAAGGCGTCGTCGATGCGCGGCAGTGGGTAGACATCTTTCTTTGTGATTTTGTTCAGCCGCCGATAGTCGACACAGAATCGCCACGTACCATCCTTCTTCTTTACGAGGACCACCGGAGATGACCAAGGACTCTCCGAAGGTTGAATAATGTCATTATGCAACATCTTCTCCACTTCCTCTCGAATTATTCGCCTTTCGACTGGTGACAATCGGTACGAGCGCTGGCTAATGGGCGGATGATCCCCAGTATTGATACGATGCTTTATCGTGGGCCGTTTCGTCTGACCTTTTTTTTGCTGGGGTGTGAATACACCAGAGAATTGGCGTAGTATAGCTAACACCCGGTGGTGTTGTTCCTTGGTCAGGCCGGACCCTATTGGCAGTTCCATAGTTGTTTCCTCCAGCGTGTTGTCGGTACTAGTAACAGAGCATGGATCTTCGTTAATGACGTTGAGCTCGCCCTCCTGGACTGGTTCAGCTGTCCCTATGCACATTCCCTTGGGGATAATTTGTGACTGCTCGTGACAGTTGGTGATCCAAATGTCTCCTCGACCACCGATAATGCTTATGATAGCCGCTGGTATGTAGATTTCTTTCGTGAGCCTAATAAACTTTCTACTATCGACAAGCACTTCAAGGTTGCGGTCGTCCGTGTTTTTGACTGGGACTCTTCTCATTGCGAACGGCGGGATTGTCACGTTGTCAACGGCGAATAACTTCCCAGAAGATTCTGTGTTACGTGTACCCGTCGCAACGACTTCTTCAATTTGCAGCTCAGACGTTCCACAGTCAATGACAGCTTGGGATGCCTTAAGGAAGTCCCATCCAAGGATGACATTATGACTACATTCTGTTAAAATGACAAATTCAACTGGCTGGGTCCTGTTGTTGATGGTTATTCTCGCGACACAAGCTCCAGCTGGCTGGACGTACTTTCCATTTGCGACCTTTAGCACAGTTGCCCCCGTATCACGGAACATTGTCTTCTTTAGTGTGCGACGATAATTGTCCGACAATACGGAGAAAGAAGCTCCTGAATCAACCAGCGCCCGGACAGGTTGGCCGTCGATTATAACGTTGATGAGATTTCCCGACATCTTAGTGACTGTCATCCATGGAGGATTTTCATCTGCGGCGGCCTCACCTCCGTAGATGGTCGCCTTGCTTAGTTTTCCTGCGTGCGGCGGCTAGGGGAGCGGCTGGTAGCTCTGTCCGGCGACGATGAACGGCAGCGGCGCGTCGGGGATCGACCTCGTCTAGGGTACGGCGATGGGCTTCTTCCCGTAGGTCGACCGAACTCGTCAGCGGGTGGCTGCCTGGGGTAGAACTGTTCGGATGGCGGACGTCTTGCGGCAAAATAATCGTCAAATACTCGTCTTCTCTCTCTGCAGTAGCGTATGACATGTCCAGGGCGCCCACAGTGGAAACATACTGGCGCGTTGTCTTCTGTCCTCCAGACGTCCGTTCGTCTGCGGGACGTCATAGGTGCCGGAGGATTTGGTTGTGGCCGTGTCGGCCGGTTCCTAGGCTGCCGTTTGGCAGCTGCAGCATACGTCATATCAGGGCGAGGCCATTCTTCACGTCGAGTGCGATTGGCTCGGCAGACAGGAGCTATTGTCTGAAATACCTCTTTTTCCGCCGCGTCGGCTCCTTCATGACCCACTGGGCTTACATCCATGGCCATGATCTGATGCTCACTCGGTTCAAGAGTCCCAGCTGCCATGAACTGTTGTAATTCTTCTCTCACAATTTGTCGTATGAGAGACGCAAAGTCGTGCTGGTCTTCCACAACTGCCATAGGGACTACGTTGGGAAGTCTGTCATACTTCTTTCGCCCAACCCTCCTTTGTTGCATCTCCTCAATCCGCTGGCACCACTTGATGAACTCTTCCGTCGTAGCGACGTCTTTTATCAGAAGAGCTTGGTACATGTCTTCTGCAATACCTTTCATTAGGTGCGTGATTTTGTCGGCTTCAGTCATATTCGGGTTGACTACGTTGCATAGGGCCAAAACATCCTGTATGTAAGATTGCGTCGGCTCCCCATGTCGTTGGGCCCGGTTCTTCAGTTGTTCTTCCGCCGAGCGGATTTGTCGCTGGTGGTCCCCAAACGTTTTCTTAAGTTCCGTCTGGAACATTTCCCAGTTATTCAGTTTTTCTTCGTTGTTCTCGAACCACTGCTGGGCGGTTCCGTCCAGATAGAAATAAACATTTGCCAAGCACATGGTATGATCCCTGTTGTACTTGGCGACTCGGTCGAACCCTTTTAGCCATTTGTTAGGATCCTGTCCAGCGTCTCCAGAGAACACCGATGGGTGTCGAATGTGCAGCTGGCTTGCCGCCATGGGTTTCCTAATGACGCGGACTTTCGGAAGGACGTACTGAGTATATCCTTTGTAGTCCGGTTCCAGTCCGTGTAGGCGGCGACTTTTACGTTGCCTAATCGGAGCCACGACGATGCAGCTGTTGCACAGGGTACCCGGCGTCTCCACCAAACTATGTCGCGTTGGAACCGGGCAGGTGTGAATTCGAAGGTTACTTGTCAATGAACACAGCACTTAAACTGAGAACAGGTTTATTGAGAACTCAAACATACACGCAGCACTGACTGCCTCTTGGGCAGAATGCTCTTCTATTTATACACAGATAGAACGTACTAGAGATTACAAGAGTAGTTAACAAATGAAATGTGTAGAAGTTACAAGTGACCTTAGGAAACATGTAGAATCTTCTGGAAATAATAAACAGAATTAAATAATTTTTGTCAGTGGGCGGGATTGAACCGGCGACCTTCGGTACCGCAATTCGTGACGCTACCCGCTGCGCCATGCTGGCAGACGGTACACTGGCGTTCATGCGGCAATATTGATGACAAGGCTTGGGAGGATATTAGTGTAAGAATTAGTGATAGTGCATGGAAGGGAAACATAACCATGACAAATTCTGGCACTCTTTTATCATGCACAGTGGTTTGGAAACAGTGGCATAACTATACTTTGGAGCCTGTGGAAAATTCATTGGATGAGGCCCTCCATCCTTGCTGGATATAGGGTGGTGGGTAAACCAGGGTGGCAACCAATTTATGGGTGATGGATGACCATTTTTTTTATTTTTTAACTCAAATTCTGCTCTGGGCGGAAGCTGCTTCAAGGAGCAGCAGGCCCTCTCCAGCCTTGAATTGCATGCTCATTCTAGCTGGAAGCCAATAGCCCCCTCTAGCTGCAGACATGTTCATACTATTGTTAGGGATTGGAATAAGTTACCAAGAGAAATTTTAAATGATTTACATTTAAAAGTTGAAATGCCTGTCCCTGTCCTCTGTTTGAACTAACCCTCACCATGGACTATGCTCCTTGCTCAATGGTCACTATTTGCGTTATTGTCTTACTGCACCATCATCTGCTATTTTCTACTTGCTGATAAAGGGATAAGACGAGAAATTTCTCTGTCTTTTGTGTTTGTGCCCATTACACATTTCATGCCTAGCAACATTCGTTATTTTTGCTACTTAGTAACCATTATTTTATTATTATTATATGCAGTTCTTTGAATTTTTGATATATTAAAATTCTTAATTATTCCTTATATACTTAGAATATATATCCTGAAATCAGAGCATTTATTTTTATCATTATATTATACTTGAAGCTTTTAGGCCAGAATGTTGATAGGGGTTGTAACACTTTTACCTAAACTGTAAAACAGATTAAGCACATTCATACGAAAAGACATACTCATTACGTCCCCTAACATTAGTGAGTAACAGTTACGGCATGTTAGCAGTGCTGCAACTTTACCACATGGAGCCATTTGCTCAGCTAACTGATACGAAGTCAACTGTTTGATTTCCGGCAAATGAATGACCAAATCTAAGATGGCTGCAGGGATTTTTATACGTTTCCCAAGGCCTATGACTCTTTTAATTAATTAATATCTCCAAAACATACTAAATAGTTTAACTTGCAATTAATACTAGGGTTTCCTATGATCATATTCTATCTGTTTTAATTTAATTTAGGATTCAAAGGGGTTTCTAAAGCTCAATGTTGAAGTCTTACATCACCAGTTAGGCATGATTTTATGCACTTCAACAACAATTAACGACAATCTATCTTCCAAATCTTGACTATCTGACAAATGCTTAAACTTTTTACTAAAACCATTATATATTCGTGATCCCTCTCAGTTTAAGCTGTCTATGATATACATTGCCCATATAAAAAATATCGTAGTTTACGATATGGAAGACGAAACTCTTATCCATGTATTTAATGTAACCAATAAATTACACATACACATATGCACATTACATTGAAATAACTTATCAATGCGAATGTTATAATACTTCCAGCTTCTGTATTGGCGGCAATGTAGTCTCTGTGTTTAGTACACTCGCCAACAGTGTACTCTCTTGGTTGTTTTATCGTTGCCCCAGTTATGGTCATGATCATCGTTGATACTGCGTTGGCAGCCGCCGCGACAACGACGGAACTGCGCTGACAACTGTTAATGCCACGATGTGTTTCCGCCACACCAGCCTCCCGAGAGTTGATGAGGCTACGGCTGAAGATGTTTGGGGAACTTTACCGGCGAACGGATCTTGTGGTTCTCGGGTTGTCCGTGTATCGTGATCTGTAGTTATCTTTGCTTTGCTGATTGACATACTAGGTGGTTCGTCACAGCACTACGTTCAATATTAGGACAATCGTCATTGAGCAGAAAGGCAGGTTTCACTCTTTCTATGCTGACACGTACTGGTTTATCCTTGTTTAAAACAGTTAAAGTTCTATCCTGGCAGTGTATGGTGGCTGCAGGGCACCAACGTACCGAATCTTCCCAAAAGATACACGTGAGTGCACGTTTCAAGCTCCTTTAAAACAAAGGTCGAACTGTGACCATGTCTGGTGGCTGGTGTTGGACATAGTCTGCGCATTTGTTGACGTAGTTGTCCACAAAGTGGGATGTATCTTCTAGACGTTCTTCCGTCGCGGGCACAGTAATTCACCTGGGAGGCGTAGTGGTTCACGAACACAAGTTCGGCAGAAGAGGTGCCGAGGTCTTCTCTGTAGGCACTACGAATACCGAGAAGAACGATGGGAAGGGCTTGCAGCCAGGACATACCGGGATGGCACATAATAGCTGCTTTGAGTGACGATGGAATCTCTCCACCATGCCATTGGAGCAGGGTGCCAGCCAGTGGTGCGGGTTTTAGCGTTCCAGTCAAGAGACCCAGGTTCCGGAGCAGTACAGATTCAAATGCCTGCCTTGGTCGGTGGTAATACGTAGAGGTGATCCAAATCGTGAAATCCAGCATGCTACGAATGCGTTGGCAACGTCCTCTGCAGTGATGCGTTCTAAAGGCCAGACACTGGCCAGTGAGTAAATCTATCGATGGCTGTTAGGCAATAATGATAGTTTCCTGACACTGGAAGTGGTCCGATTATGTCCAAATGAACATGTTGAAACTGGCAGATGGCATTGTTAAAGCTTCAGACTGGTGCGTTGTGTGTTGCTCAACTTTGGCACGCTGACAATCTTGACAGGCTCGGACCATGTGCAGCAATCTTTCGCCATGTTAGGCCAGAGGAAACGTTCTGATACCAAACGAGTGGTAGCTCTGGCGCCGGGCCGTGAACAGATGAAAAAGCTGCTTTTTGGAATGATGTGGTGATAAAGGGCCTGGGTTTTCCGGTAGAGGTGTCACAGAAGAGGATAGTGGTACTGTCAGGTACTGGGACTTGCTCCAAGCGAAGCGATGTTTCGCCATTGATGAAAGAACGGATTTCCGGATCGTCCTTCTGAGAGTCTGCCAGAGCGGAAAAGTTCAAGGTTCTGACTGTGATTCCGTCCACCCGGGACAGTGCGTCTGCGACTACATGGAAGAACCTTCAATGTGTTCAATATTGGTGGTGAAACTGCACAATGAACGATAACTGATTCAGTGCTCAGGCGGGAGCTTGTCACGGTGTTGCTGAAATGTGTACGTAAGTGGCTTGTGATCGGTGTAAATTGTTAAACTGGTGGGCTTGCAAGATGTGCCGAAAGTGTTGAACGGCTTCGTAGATAGCGAGTAACTCGCGATAGTACGCTGGCCATTCTGATTGCTTTGGTGAAAGCTTCTTAGAAAAGAAGGCTAAAGGCTGCCACGTAGTGTTTACGTGCTGTTGTAGACAAGCCCCTACAGCTATATGGGAAGCATCAGTAAACAATCCTAGATGTGCGTTGAGATCGGAATGAACTAGTAGCATCGATTTGGCAAGACTGGCTTTGCAGGCATTAAACGTGCTTTCCAGGTTCGGATTCCAAGGTACAGGTTGAGAGCCTTTAGGTTGGATACTGCCGAGTGGAGAGAAGCCTGGTATTCTGCTGTGAAGGTAGGAAACGGCGGTCAAGTTCACCATCCCAAAAACCGTCTGAGTTCATGGACTGTCTGTGGAAGGGGGAAGTTTCGCATCGCGCTGATCGATCTGGTAGTGGTCGGGTGCCAGTGGCAGAGACTTCATATCTGAAGATGGTAACACTTGGAGAGGCTAAAACACTCTTACAAGTGTTAACGAGAATCCATAGATGGCAGCCTTTGGAAAAGTGATCGCAGATGGCGCTCGTGCTCTTCAGGGCCTTAGAGAATACCAATATGTCATCTACATAGGCGAAGGTGAAGTCTAAGCCAGATAGGACTTCATCAATGAAACGCTGAAAGGTTTGTCCGGCATCCGCAACCCGAAAGACGTAAACGGAAACTCAAAAGTCCAAATGGTGTAAATTGCTGTCTTTGGAATGTTGTCCGGGTTCACAGGAACTGAGTGTAGGCTTTGACTAAGTCAACGACAGAGAAAATGGTGGCATCCACGCAACTGGTGGCTGAAATCATGGAGATGGTGAGGTGGATACTATCTGGAATTGTCCGTGCATTGAGAGCTTGATAGTCTCCACAGCGACGCCAACCCTTGTCTTTCTTTGGGTCCAGGTGAATAGGCGAGGACCATGGTCCTCTGAGCGGCGCGCTGTGCCCTCCATTAACATTGCTTGAATTCTTTCTTAGCAATCTGAAGACGGTCTGGAGCATGACAAGAGACAGGTGTGTGTGAATGAAATGTACGGTATAGAGTGCTTTATTTCTCTCAGCATTCCAGGTGGGCGCGTGAGATCTGGGAAATCTCGCCAATATTTCATGAAAAACTTGTGGCCTTTAGTGATTTCACACTAGGTTGCTTCCAGTTAGCCGGCTGTACAGGCATGACAATCCTGTCAAGCTGTCAATGATACGCTTGTTGTGACAATCCAGGAGCAAGTGATAATGTGCGAGGAAATCGGAGCCTATGATAGGAAACAGCTACATCAGCTATTATAAATCTCCAAGATAAATCGCGCCGCCCCAATCCGATGTTCTTCTGAGAAACAAAGTGCCATAGGTATGAACAGTAGTCATTTGCCGCTACAAGTCATATTGTTGCGTGAGATGCCTTTTAGAAAATCTTTTGGGAAACAGCATAAATCAGAACCAGTATCGATTAAAAATTTATGTCTGCTATTTCTGTCAAAGACAAAAAGGCGGTTACCTCCTGTTTGGCAGCCGTCTACCGCCATCACTGGCTGCCGTTGGGGTTAACTGAAAGTTGCATGGTTGTTGGCATTTGGTGGTACCAGCAAAACTGAGAGGTGTCAGTACGCGGCGAAGAATCGATGCTGTTGTGAGCGTGCGCGGCTTCGGGGTCTGGCTTCGAGAACGAGGAACGTGTGCGAAATGAGGCTTGCAATGTAGGCCAACTGCGTTGAAAGTTCTTCTATGCGCTTTGCCAGCTGACTTACCTTGGTATTAGCAGGTAACATGCGATAGCATTAACAGAGGCAGCTGTAGAACCTTCCATCATCATCAATGAAACGCTGAAAGGTTTGTCCGGCGTTCCGCAACCCGAAAGACATAAACGGAAACTCAAAAAGTCCAAATGGTGTAATAATTGCTGTCTTGGAATGTTGTCCGGGTCACAGGAACCTGAGTGTAGGCTTTGACTAAGTCGACGACAGAGAAAATGGTGCATCCACGCAACTGGTGGTTGAAATCATGGAGATGGTGAGGTGGATACTATCGGCTAGTATTGCAACTTTGTTCTAGGTGTGTCGGCTTGAGTTGCAAGATAGCTTGTACCTGGACGTAGGCGATGATCCATAATTGCCGGAGGAGATTGTCCTTGCA